>JAUZST010000062.1:4569-29569 GCA_034779995.1 Parotocinclus haroldoi | reverse complement strand
ACCCCCTTCCCCCCCCCCCCCCCCCCCGGCCGGAAGTGGTCGTTAGGCTTAAGTTCACTAATTACATGTCTACAGTAATTGTAATGCCTTTTACAACACCTGTTAAGAGTGGTGTTTCGACGTCAGTGAAAACATCTTTGACTGAAATATTGCATTATGGAGTTGACATTTGTTTAATAGAGGAAACTCACACTGAACTACGCTAATGGCTTTAGAAACTTCAAGTTTATTATGGTCTCGTTTTCATGTGTTATTTTTGTCTTTTCCCTTCTATTCACCCTCTGTGTCCCCGTACCTCTGTCTGTGTGAGCTGGGCTGGGAGTGCTCTTACTCCCCCCTGCTGGACAGACGCGGTCACTGCACTTTTCTTACACAAATTTCACACGTCTGCAATACTGTTTATGCATGTGGTCCAAAGACTATTTAAAAGCGTCGTTTGTCTGTTAATCTTCTGTTTACCTCAGCATTATTCCGGATCGATCTATTTTTATCATACAGTAATTTAAATCACTTAATTTTCTTCTTTCTTTTTACAAGAGAAGCGAACATGGTGGATCTTGTTTACACGAACATTCCCAGTGTGTACCCGGCAGAGCCCCGCTCCCACCTCAGATACTCAGCTAAAATATCTGTTATACTGATCGTCAGATGATCAAAACTATATTGAAGCAGGTGAGAACCTGGCCCACTGACTGGCAAATGTTGCAACCTACAGCAATAACAGAGACTAGGAGGAGTACACATCTTCTGTGACCACATCGGCTACATCGGCAAGTGTATAGATGACGCGACAGTCTCAAGGACCATCAACCACATGCCCCAACCAGAAGCTGCAAATGACTGCAGAGGTGTGTGGTCTCCTGAAGGCTCGAGACTGTGCCTTCAAAGCAGGTGGCAAGACGGCCTTAAAAACAACAAAGGCCAAACTGTCCTGGGCCATTAGAGAGGCACAGCATGCACACAGCCACTTCAGAGACAGTAGTGACGCGCAGCGCATGTGGCAGGACATCCAGGCCATCACGTTGTGCCTCACAGCAGCTGATGTGAGGATGAATTTATGCAGACTCAACCCACAGAAAGCTGGGGACCAGACAACATTCCTAATAGAGTGCTCAGGGAATGTGCCGACCAGCTGACAGTGTCCACTGGCATCTTTAACAGCTCCCTGAGCAGTGCCACTGTTCCAACGTGTCTCAAGTCAACCACCATCACACCCGTGCCGAAGAAATCTTCAGTGTCCTGCCTCAATGATACCCGTCCCGATGCACTCACACTCATCATCAGGAAGTGCTTTGAGAGGCTTGAGGCACATCAAGACCCTGCTGCCTCCTTCATTAGACACTCTGCAGTTTGTATGCAGTCCTAACCACTCAACAAATGTTGCTATATCCACAATCCTTCATCTAGCACTTATTGTTCATAGACTTTAGTTCAGCATTCAACACAATCATTCCTTAGTATCTGATCGAAAAACTGAACCTAATGGGTCTGATACTGGACTTTCTGACTTGGAGACTGGTGTAACAGCTCCAGCACCACCACACTGAGCACTGGGGACCCCCAGGGCGGTGTGCTCAGTCCATTGCTGTTCACTTTGTTGACTCACGACTGTGCAGCAATCCACAGCTCAAACCATATCATCAAGTTTGCAGATGGCACGACTTGGGGTGGGTCTCATGAGAGGAACCATCGAGAGCATCCTCAGCTGCTGCATCACTGCCCGGTTTTGGGAACTGCACTGCCTCAGATTGCAAGTCCCTGCAGTGGGTAGTGAGGACAGCTGAAAAGATCATCTCTCTCCCCTCCATCACAGACATTTACACTATACACTGCATCTGTAAAGCAACCCGCATTGTAGATGACCACACACACCCCTCACACACTCTTCATCCTTCTACCATCTGGAAAAATGTACTGAAGCTTCTGGGCCTTCACATCCAGTGTGCAACAGTTTCTTCCCCCAAGCTATCAGACTCATGAACAATCAGAGACTGGTATGAACAACTACACATATGAATAACTGGACTAAAAAACAAACGCACACACATCTTCATCTTTCAAATCTGTCCACACAAAACTTGAGTACAATGTTTACATTAATACCAAATATGGACAAAAAACTGCTCCTAAACACATTAGTTTACATTCGAAAAACTAAAATGGACATATCTGCACCTTACTGCCCACACTACCAGTGGGCTATCTGCACTGCTCCTTGTCCTGTATTTTGTTTTGTATTTATTGTTTATTGCCCCCCACTGGGTGCCACAAGCATAGCCAATCTAGCTAGCCATAGCTAGCTAGCCCCCTTTGGAAGCCCCCTCGCAATGGGGCTAGTGGGTGATGGTTCACCGACATAGTCGTTGGGCTAGCCCACCAGAGCACTTTTCCTGGTTACCTGTCCAACAAGTTTACCGTCCTCAGTGAAGCACTCACTGAGCAGCCTGTTAAAAGAGCTCTGGCCATAGGTGACTCTATTTTGCAACCAGCAACTAGGGTTAAATGTATCCTGGGAGCCAGAATGCAGGACATAATCGGGAGCCTTAGTGAGCTTCAGATCTGTAGATTATCTAGGATAGTTGTTCATGTAGGGACTAACAATATACGCCTTAACCAGTTACTAAGGCTAATTTTGTAGAGGTGGTTAGAGCTGCAAAGGGTAATGTCCGATGCAGTAGTGTGCTCCGGTCCGATCCCAATGTGGCAAGGTGACCAAACCAGGTTATGGTTGCTGGACTGCTGGTTGTCCAAGTGGTGCTCTAAATACAATGTGGGCTTTAAAGACAACTGGAAACTTTTGAGGGTAAGCCTGACCTTTTAGGATGGCACAGTGCCCATTCCACTCAGGAAGGTGCTGCTCTCATCTGCCCCAATATTGCTTATGGCAGGATTGAGTAGGGGCTGACTATCCAGGGTAGGGGCCAGGCAGCAGACAATAAAGCTTAACTATCTATCTAATGGTAGCCATGCACCTTCACCCAGAACTGATGTTATTAAAATGTAGTCTGTTACCCACAGCTGTCCTAAACCTAAATGCATTTATAAAGTCTATGTTAATAATTTAATCTAGTCTATGTTAATAATCTCTAGTAGAAATTACAATCTTAAAGTCCAGCTAGAATTATTTAACATTAGATCACTTAAAAGACTGTAAATGACAATCACAGATAAACACTCATTCTGTCTTACCGAAATTTGTATTAGACTTATTAGCCTTATTAGCCTTAATGAAGCCTCCCATCCTGGGTACAATTATATTCAGTCCTAAAGGTCATGGAGGAAGCGTAGCCACATTTTTTACAACAATCTAGGTGCTAGTGCTAAATCCCATTATAAATCTAATTTTTATTAGAAATAATGATTCTTAATAGCCTAAGCCCATTCATCTTGAGCTTGTAAATAACCAATTAGAATGCATATTTTGCTTAACCCTGGAGGGTCAAATGCATTAGAGAAAAAAGGCTACCACCTTGGCATAATAACCGCATCCATAGCTCAATCCAAAGAGCTCGGTGTGTGAAACACAGGGGCAACATAGTAAATTACAGGTATTGAACCTGGAAACTTCTTGCTGTGAGAATCTTATACCCCAATTACTGCTACTGAACTGTCCTCACTGATCGGCTCGTATAAGTCAGCAACAAGCTTATTAGATCCAATTCCTACATATTTATTTAAATACTTAATACCTAGTATTAAAGAACCACTGCTTATTATTTTAAAACCATCCCTTACCTTTGGTGCCAAAATCCATTTAATGTACAGTGCTTAAACCAAATTAAAGCCTGAATAAAAAAGCCTATATTGACCCTTGTGTACTGTTTTTTTTGTACTGTACTGTACAAATTTCCAACCTTCCTTTACAAAATCTTGGAATAAGTTGTCTATCAGCAGCTCTGTATTTACCTTGAGTCATTGTATATAGAAAACATTTCAGTCAGGATTAAGGCTCCATAATAATACTGGAACAGCATTAATTATGGTACTTAATAAAGAACCACTATTTATTTAGTGGTTCATCCACTCTAGGCATTGGATACGTATCAAACTGTGAGATATCATTCAGCTTTTGAAAATTCAGACACACTTTTAAGGATCCATCTTTTTTTGGAACCACCACCATTGTGCTACTCTACTCACTGTAAGCTCCCAGCTCCTTCATGGCACACATCTCATCTTTTAGAGCAACCACCAACCTTTCAGGGGCTCAGTAGGGTAATTGACCTGACTATAGGTGGATGGTTTGTTTTAAGACAGTAGTTGCACCCGGCAGTGGTTGGAAGAGGTCAGGAAACTCACTTGGCAACTGATTCAGGTCTTTCTGTCGACTTTCGCTTAAATGAGAGAGCTCGAGCTTTCTCTCCACAGTCCACGCTATATGGATCTCTTCCGGTTCCCCCTCCACCTACAGCTGCTGTGCAAACAGAGCATGTGCTGACTTCTGGTCTAATTTCTCTTTCCAGGACCATAAAAGATCTATGTGATAGGTTTGTTTCTCTTTGCCTTTGCCTGAGTGGCATATCTCATATGTTGAGATATGCCACCAGGTCATCCTATGTACCACTGAATAGGAACCTTGCCATTTAGCCAGCAACTTGTTTGCTGTGGATGGCAACAGGAGTAGTACTTAAGTGGAACTCTCTTGTTCTGGACATGCTGGTCATCCCATCATTTCTGCTTTTGCTGTGCTATTCTCAGATATTCTTGACCACTTGAGTCACAGCTAAAACGTAAATATAAACTTTTAACATAAACATACATTTTGTACAAATACATATACATGCATAGATACATACACACTTTAAGGCTGAAAACCTGATGAAGCTTTTGATTATATTTTTCCAGGAATATAGAAATTCAGAAGTCTCCACCAACTTCGGGACTGGTTTGCCCTAGTTAACACATTTGGCTTGTTGCAAGTATAACACCTCCAACACTTTCTCGATAGGCTATTGTCAATCAATCAATCAATCGATCAAAATGTATTTATATAGCAGTTTTTACAATGGAGCATTGTTTCAAAGCTTTACAATCTTATGCTATCTTAAAAGGCCAATCACAAGTTAAGCAAGCCTAGGGTGACAGTGGAAAGGAAAAAGTCTTTGAAAGTAGAAGGAAGAAACCTTGGGAGGACCAATACTCAAAAGGGACTCATCCTCCATGGGCCTAGATGTTTATTAGGTATTACTTAAAAGTATATTACAGTAATAGTAAAATTAAGTATGTAATACAAGCTAAATCAATGTTCATATTTAAGTTGGTAATAAACTAAGTAATGAAATATATTTTAAAACCAAATAGTTTTAACTATCAGTCCTTAGTGGGAGGTCCTTGGAGGCACATCGTCTCTTGGCGACTAAATGATAGAGGGAGTTACTGCACTCTGGTGGGACAGGGTTCTGCTGATGAAGACCAATAAAGTGATGCTGAGGTGGAGGCCAGTACTGGAATATCTCTTCGGAGAGAAAATGTAGTTACTTATGGGTGAGGACTACAGAGTCTATTATCAATCACTGATGCCACGTGCAGCATGAAACTCTGAGTGTCTGAAACAAGAGTGTCTGAATCTCTAACTAAAGTGGGAAGTTTATTCCATAGTTGGAGGGCCAAGTATGAGAAAGATTTTTCCCCTGCTGTTACTTTTTTAATTCTAATTTTAATTCTGACCACGGCAACGAAAGTTATGCATTTTCACTATAGAAACAGTTGATTTTGCATCTTATAATTCATACAGTTAGACTAAGAACACTATATGCATTGCGAATTTACACAGATTACTAAAAACTGTGTGTGGTTTTCCAAGATTTACGACTATACTGCAAATCAGTTTCACGAATCAATCTCCAAATATAGTCGCCCATCATGTTCTTGTTGTATTGTGTTTGGTAACGGCGTTCAAAGTTCATAATGTCCTGGTGAAAGCGCTCGCCTTGCTCCTCTGAATAAGCTCCCATGTTCTCTTTGAACCTATCAAGATGAGCATCAAGCATATGGATTTTGAGTGATATCCTGCAGCCCATTGCAGCATAGTTCTTCATCAGAGTCTAAACCAGTTGTGCATAGTTTTAATCTTTATGATTGCCTAGGAAGCCGTGAACCACTGCAACCACTGCAACGAAACTGTTCCATGCCACCCTCTCCTTCGTATTCAGCTTCTTGGGAAATCCACTGCACTCTATGGTCTTCTTGATTTGTGGTCTAACGAAGACACCAGCTTTGATTTTGCTTCAGACAGCTTAGGGAAAAGATCTTCGAAGTAATTGAAAGCTCGACTCCTTATCTAGAGCCCTGACAAATTGTTTTATGAGCCCCAATTTGATGTGTTGTGATGGCATCAGAACCTTGCTGGTCCACCAGTGGCTCCCACTTTAAGTTGTTCTTCCTCAGAGATAACTTTGTCCACTGAGGCCAGTCCCTCCTGTGGTAGTGTGCTTCAGTATCCCGGCTGTCCCAAAGGCAAATAAAGTAAGGATACTTTGCAAAACCATCTTGGAGGCCCATTAGGAATGACACCATTTTGAAATCTTTAATAACTTCCCAGTTGTACTTGTTCCCATTGTGAAGCAGCATAGCTTTGAGACTCTTGCATGAACTGTCTATGAAGAGGCGGCACTCCTTCGGGTTACAGGTGATACCTATAGCCTCAAACGCACCTGCCACATTGTTGCAGAAGCACAGTCCATCTTGAAGTAGCAATTTGTTTAGTGATCAGTCGATTCACGCCAAATTCTTGTGATAGCAAAATGCATGGCTCTCTTCTATCCCCTGTATAAACCTATTAGCAAACAAAATAAAATTTGGATTGAGAATTTGATTTAGGCCTATTTTACACTAATGACTAGTGATATATACAATATTAACACAGTTTGAAATCTGTGTTATATAACAAACAATAAAATATGTCCATATATATTGTATTGTTTGATATATTTAACTACAACATTAAAATTTGTAAAAAGGTTTTTAAAATTTTTAAACTTTTTAAATTTTTTAAACTTTAACTTAAAGAGAGTAGCATTTATCCACTTACCTTCAAGAGTTTTCTTGCAGTGCCCATATGTACAATGAGGAGTCCATGGTTTGTCTTGGTCACCAACAGGCATGCCAATGTATGCTTTGTAGGCCTCACACATCTTAGCAGATGCTTTCAGAGTACTTTTTTGCTCTTGTCTTTATAAACTGGTCACATACGTAGCTAAATGCCTCTGCTGGATGTATGCAACCTCTTGATGCCATGTAAATTGACTGAGCTGCTGTGTACTGTAAGGAAAAAGGATGTCTCTCCAAACTTGATAAAAAATAGTCAATCTTTATTCCATGCAGTATCAAAGTACAAGAGTGCACTGAGGATTCAGCGGAGCAAGACTGATCACCCGGTACCAGATTAACACACAATATATGTGTGAATACTGTCATTATCAGAATCTGAATAGATATTGAATTCACACCTGTCTGTCTAGGTCAGTTCACCTTTGTATGTGATGGCCGTGGCCCACTTACTATGCAATCCCAATCAAGTAGATCCTGTATCCTCCGTCTCTCAGGAAGGGCTATAGTGTCCCTATATAACTGTATTTATACAGCTATGTACAATTCTGTACAGTCCCAGAAAGTTATTGAAATATCGCGAATATCCTTAAAAATAGGTACATTTCAAAATATCATTGTGCCTACCACAAAACAATGTTTACAGGGAATAATAACTGTTTTCTATTAATTTAAGGTACAAACAATTAGAAAAACACACTTAACAACTGGGAACAAATTACATTGTTACCACCAACCGATTAGATATTTTGTGGTTTGATAGCAAAGGCTTATTGCCTACAGCAATCACGCTAATAAGAATAATGCCATCCGATTTCAATAGTGTGCTTGCCTATGGCAATCACACTAATAAAGCCATCGGATTTCATATCAGTTAACAAGTTTGCCCTGCACAGTGCAACCATAATAATAAAAATAAAGGCATTGGATTTCAATAGTGTGCTTGCCTTTTAACTTAGGATTGATGTGTTCCCAAGAACCGGTGTATGTAAGAACTCTTTATTTATTTATGTTGTTACTGTGAGTCTCCAATGAAAGTGTGTAGCAACATCAAGGTTATATACCTGGTCTACGGCGAAGCAAAAACCCGAAAAGGGGATTATATGAAAAGATTACCAAGCAATATGACTAATGAGTGCATTAGGGAGGAATAACAGATAACAAACAAATGAAACTTGGAGGAAACATTTAAAGCTGGGCAGAAAATAACTACTAGAACAACATGGAGAGAATGCACAGCTACAGGTAATTAAAGCTGCAGGACCCAGAAACAGTGCATTGGAAAGACATGGTAAAGAAGATCTTTACTATGGAGAAAATCAAAGCATGATTTGAAGGAAGAATTCTGGTGCTTTATCAAATAAAAGATGACAATCTTCTTGACTCGTCTGTCGCAGCAACCACTTGAGGACCTGAGTTGGTGCCAGCAATGGCCCCAGATTTATTGCTATTTAATTTGAGGTTAAACCTTAAACTAGGGAGGTGTGCTATAATGCCATGCAGCCTCCACCGTGAAGCACGCCACTAGTCTTCTGCAGGGAAGTAGGAGCACCTCACTCTGTCACTAGATACTGCTGCATAGGCCGCTCGACACCCCCCTTGAACATTACCATCTTTCCAACCATTTTACAGTAATACCATTCAGCACATTATATACAATCAAACTACACAACTGTCAAAAAAGAGACCATGTCCTTGTACTCTTATATAAAGGACTTTTTAACTCCAGATAACTACTTTCTGATAATAGACATAAGTCCAGCTTTTTAGTTATTGCTTACAAACATTAGGGGATAATTCAAAATGAAATACCTCTTAATGAAATACCTGCCTAAAGCGGTGTATAAACACAAATAAAACATTTCAAAACCAATGTTACTGCAGCAGACAAATTTAGTAATTTTATTATTAAAAACAACCAAAGCTACTTTGAGCCTTTGCCTCTGTTGTATTCACAACCAGAACCTCCCATAAATCCTGTAAAAGATTTTTCCGCTTTTCCAAAAAGCAAAAGTCTAGGAATAATTCACCTACATATTAAAAAAGTCTACCTCAATATTATAAAATGGATCAACTGAAAGTTCTGATTGGACAGTCTGATCTAAAATGCATTAAAAAAAACAACAATACTTCCCTACATTTACTTAGACTTTTATTTCATTGTAGACAGTATGAACCAGATATATTCCATATTTATCTGGTCAACTTCATTTAAATTGTTAATAAAAAAACAGTTCCTGCATATCAGACCTGCAACACATTCCGTAGGAAGTATTTACCACTTTGTAGTGGTGCCCTGCTAAAAAGACTTGGCACAGAGGATACCAAGCAACTGCTTTTCTATTTACGTTAAAATGTGTAGAAATGAACATGTTTATAAAGCAATAATGTTAAAAAGGATATAACATAAACTTCAACATTTTGAACCTCTTTATCTGCATCATAATTAAATTGAAACTAATGCATAAAGAAAAAAAATATTTATGACGGGGGCTGGGGGGCGAGAAAATTTAAGACAACTTCATTGCCCCCAAAAATCTATTTTTATTTTGAGAACAAAATTTACATATGGACACAACTTCATAATTATTACTTATTAATAGTGCGTGTAAATATTCTTGAATATATCAGTAAAGCAATTTAATAATTATACAGTTAACGTATGCAACTTGACTGCTGCTGACATGCCATAAGGAGAGCTTTAGAAACAATATTATAATACAATCAAACTTTGATTCTTAAAAAAAAATACAGACAAGATTAGATCATGGCATATACCCTGTTCAAACTATAATAATACACTGAAATCAACACAGTTATAGTAATAAAATTATTGTCCAATTTTCATGGAATACGTGTCTGAAACAATTTGTTTTAAGCCAATAGAAATGATACTCAAAGAAAAAGCATACATGTTCATGGTCATACTGTGGTTGTATATCCTTGGTCACTCTGCAAAAGTGTAGAACTTTTCTTCAAGAAATAATTCACTTTATTCCTATACAGAAAGATGGAACACATGTCAAAACCAGGCATATATAAATCCTCTAACTTCAGGTACTCAGAATGCAATGTTTACAAATTATATTTATAAAAATATAAACCATTAATTGTCTTACTTGTTGGCATGAGCATGCATTCTAAAGACAGCCATTTAAAGATAAAGCTTGTTGTTTTGACAAAGGATTCATGCCCTCATGTCACTTTTCTGATTTTGTTGCCTGCTGAACCCTTTGTGCATCAGTTAAATGTTCATTTATCAAATGCTTAAAGCATCTTAAAGTTAATTCTTAAAGTTACAGATCTGTAACTGATCTACACCCCAAAGGCAAAAAATTGGGATGGAATGGAAAATGCAAATGGAAGAAAGCCCAATATGTTCCTTATATTTACTTTGAATTTTATTTCACTGAAGAAAATATAAACCCAAGATATGTTTTTGTCTAGTATTAAGATAAAAAAAGCTGATTTTAAACAGGTGATGTCAACAGGTATTTGTAATCATGAACATCTACATTGCTTCATAGTGGAAATGTTTATTATGAATGTTATTATTAATACCTTTATTTGTTAATAACTCCGGGTACTTATTTTCTATTTTTTCTTGCTATAATAAGCTATGTAAGGCTATGCCCTAGGTTTAAGTATGACATGCAGCGGCTATCCTTTTATAATAAAAACAGCTCTATTGCATGGCCTTTCATGGCTTATTGTTTTATGGCAACACATTTACCACAAGGAATGTCACTTTAGAAAAACAACGCAGAGTAAAAAAAATGTAATTCTAAATCTAATACTAAGTGTACTTTAAGTGTACCATTAGCAGTGTTTTACAGCAAGTAACAAGAAATATCATTCTTTTTTGAAGGGGAAAACTGTTATTGTCTTAATGTCTATAACAAAGAGAAAACAAAATGAAAAATAATGCACAAACAAAGTAAATGCATTTGAAATATTAAGAATACTGGTTAAGTTTACAAGGAAAGTAGAAAAGTAATGTAACAACATTTATAAAGTAATCTAATGCTAAACATAAAATCTGACACTATTTAACCAGAGTAGTGAATGCTCCTTGAGATGACTTCATTATGTATGTGAAATGCCTTATGCATTCGATTATATTAAATGATTAGTAAAGTTAGTTGTAAAATTCACAAAGCATGTAGAGTTCAAGTAGTTAATGCACAAGTTTATGCAACTTATACTGAATGGCAATGATAATGAAGTATCCTCATACTTGATATAATATGCATTAATATAGCATTAGCCCATCACAGAATGATGTAGGTAAATAAAACATTACTAAGTGGCACTCAAGACCCATGTCTTTTAGTATAGTCAGAGGTATTTATAATTTAAAGATGACTGGTGTTTTTGGTTTGGATGGGTTTGTCCACATCCCCATGCTTTGCGAACATCTTCTGTTTTTCTTGACCTCTGTGCTGCCTCTGGTGCTCACTGCTGTGCCACATCCCATAACCAAAATAAATAAGGAAACCTGTGGACACATAAAAGTAAATCACCAGTCTTTACTTACCTGTAGTCAATTCATACCATTTACCTGGTCTATAAAATGTTACTATTTAACCAAATTAACTATAACCTTTTACTATGAACTATTTATCCAGTATTGAGAGAACGATAGTGAGAGAGAGAAGGGCACTTACCCACTGCCATCCAGACAGAAAAGCGGATCCATGTGTCTCCACTCAGTTGCACCATAAGGTAAACATTGACAAATATACTCAGAATGGGCAGGTACGGTAGTAGTGGAACCTACAAAGTAAATAAGCACGCTGTGACGAACATCTGCACTGTACCCACCACTACATTGGTTAACCCAAGTCAAACAAAGCGCAATTTTGCTTTTGCTCAGCAATGTACACTCACTAAGCACTTTGTTGGGTACACTATACTAAGTAGTGCTTCCCTTTGCTCTGAAAAACAGCCTCAATTCATCATGGCACGTATTCCACAAGATGTTTGGCAACTTTAAGAAGATTTAAGAAAATGCTTCATGTTGACTTTATGCAAAATGTTCAGGTGCACTTTCATGATGTATTCCTTTCAATCTACCACATCTCAAAAGTCTTTACTGGATTCACAGCTAGTGACTTGGAAGACCCCTGAAACATTTGCTGACATGTTCATGAAACCAGTCTGGAAATACTTTTGCTTACCATGTCTTACATGGTGCAATTAGCAGAAAATGGGTCAATTGTAGCCTTGAAGGGATTCATGGTCATCGATAATACTCAAAACAGGCTGTGAAATTTAAGTGATGATTATTAATATTAAAAGGTTTAAATTGTGCCTATAAAACCTGGACTGCAGAAACAAAATGAGTTGAACCCATGAGTTCATGCTGACCCTACTGTCTTTGTGCCCTAGCAGAAATCAAAATTCATCAGAACAAGCTATACTTTTCCAACTTTTCCAACTGCCTAGTTTTGGTGAGCACTGCAGCCTCAACTTTCTATTTGTGACTTACAGAAGAATCCAACATGGTTTTCTGCTGTTGTAGGCCATCTGCATCAAGATTCAAAATGGTATACATTATGAGATGCTTTTCTACTACAATTGTACTGATGTAATGGGAGCTGCAGGGACTGAGTACCCAGTCTGGTTCATTGACCTCACTCATTCAAAAAATTTTTACAGTCCACAGAACTTCCACACACTGACTAGTTTATTCTCTTGATCTATTCACTTGATCTAGTAAACTCTAGAGACTGTTGTACATAAAACGTCCAGGTGATGAGTAGTTATACTCAAACTAACCTGTTTGGAACCAACAGCCATGCCACAGCGCAATCACTGATGTCACATGTTTCCCCATTCTGATGGTTGAACTATATATCACCCTGGCCTGTTGGTGTCTGGGGGATTTTTTGCATTGCACTGCAGTGACATGCTTGATTGAATAGGAAACCTCATATATGAGTACATTTGTTTGTAATAAAGCTCTAATTGAGTGCATTTTGTCTACAATGATGAAGCATGTGTTAAACAAAAAATTGTTTGGCAGCAAGCTAGTTACATTTCCAGTTGCTTCTCTTGGCATCTAGTGTGATACTAGTTTCTTTATTAACTTCAAAGTTATTGCTCATGGAAGAATTTAGTGTTAGTTGTGCTTTAGTTGCTCATCACTGCTTAATAGATTATTTAAGTTACAGTTAAAATTCAGTGTCAGTTTACTAAAATGTTATTGACACAACATTATATAAACACATTTGGTAGCGAACATAGAATAAGAATAATCCTTTAATAGCTATGCTTACTAACTATTTTAGTTAAAGCTCATTAATTTATTTACTTAGTCAATTGTGTATTAGTGATATATACAATTAATAATGCATTTAATGCATTTACTGATGTAATAATAGTGAAAATGAAGTTTATAAGTCCTGCTTTATCCCGTCTGACTAACTAGCTTATTGACTCTATGCTTCAGTCATTCACATGGCTACAATTGACAATGTTAAATAGCATCAGGCCAAATAACTAGACTGATTTACTGATTTCATTTACAGTCAATGATATGTATAATCTAAAGCTATAGTCAGTTCAGCATCTGGCATTATCCCATATGCACTGGTTTATTTGCCAACCAGTTTTACAGCAGTTAGCTCACATTCTCATCCAGAGTAAGTTTCAAGCTTGTCATTTGTAAGTGAAGCATCCTGCCTCTGAGTCTGACAATAGCAGTAATATTGCTGTTTTGGGAGTTCCAACTCTTGGTGTGCACCAACATGGGATGAACTGTCAATTTTTAAACTGAAAATATTTTTGCTTCTTAACCTATTTCTGATCTTTGCTGTTTTGTTACAGTTACTACATTCCTATAGACTGCTATCTCATTCTACAAGCTTTTTTAATGGCACGCCAAATATTGAATGTACACCGCTTATACTCTTCAGACCATGTAGCAAACTACATACCATGAAGGACACCTTGCTCTTTGTCTGTGCTTGTCTACAGACCAAGAGGATACATGTGAGAAAGATGAGAAACGATGCTGCCAGGACTCCTAGGATCCAGGGTTCCATAGTAAGAATGGCCTGTCCATAATGTGTTGTAAGTATGCTTATGACACACACAATGACAACTGTGGAAAGAGAAAAAGTCTAACTCACATTTTCACCAGGAAGACTTTAAGACTTTATTAGTGTTAAACAATTGACATTGAGTTTCCCATATTTTAAGATTTTTGGTTCTAACATTATGGTATCAATGTCACGGGTGTTTATAAGACTGTACAGTAACTCTAATATGACAATTATAATTAATTAGTTCACTACTCAAGTCCTGATTATTCATCACACATATTCAGCCAGTTCAGGAAAAATATTCAGCATTACGATATTTAACTTCAACAAATGATTGCTTTTAGTGCAGCACCTGTACATTCTGAGCACATAAACAGTACCAGTGGTGGTAAGTAATGAAGTACAATTACTTAATGACTGTAGTTTTTTAGGTATCTGTAGTAGATTATGGTCCATATACTGTCCATATCTATTCATTCATCCAATCAAACATTTTCTTAATAGCTTAAACCTGATCAGGGTCATGGGAAAGGGTGCAAGGCAGAAACAGCCCTAGAGAGGGAACAAATCCATTGCAGGGTACTTATAGTCACACACATACTTACACACTAGACACACCAGTTAACATACATTTATTTGGACTGTGGGAGAAAACCTGAGTACCCCGAATAAATCTAGGTGGACATGAGGACTGAACCCAGCACCTTGCTGTGAGGTGACAGAGCTACCCACTGAGTCGCCCCATCTATTGAGCAACCTTTTTTTCTTTCCACAGAGAAAGGGTTTTCTAACCTGTATTCATCAGTCAGCTATGAGATGAATTGGAATGCCAACAGTGAGCCATGGCTTACTGTCCAACATAGCAGCTTACCGCTCAAGCATGTTCCAAAATATAATGGAACACCATATCAGAAGTTTAAAGGCTGTTATAGCACCAAAAGTGAGATATTTTTGGAGATAATTTAGAGACATAGTCATTTTCTTGAATCATGTGCAAAGTAAGTAGATTAATAGATATGTGATTTTTGTAATATTATAATAATAAATAATAATAAATATATATTATAAAATAATACTTAATACTACTACTCTGAATGTTTGCAGTAAATGCAAACTGCAGTAAATGGGACTGCAGCAGCCTAGCAGTTAAGGTACTGGACTGTGGACCTGATGGTCCAGGGTTTGAATCCCACCTCTTTCAAGCTGCCACAGTTGGGTCCTTAAACAAGGTTCTTAACCCACCATTGCTTTAACTGTAGACCGTATAAGTTGTATATTGCTCTGGATAAGGTCATCTGCTAAATGCCATAAATGTAAATGACTGTAAGTGGTATTTTGATCACTTACCGATGACCCCAGCAGCCATGTTAACAACAGTGGAAGAGCTCTTTGTGGGCTGCTGGGGAGGATTGAGAAGAGTGTACAGTGTCATTTCTCCATCCTTCAGTTTGTTGAGGTGAGCCTCAGACTCAGTTAGCTCAGATTCATCGACTGCCTCCCCCATTGTGTGTTTATTTCTGCTTTCAAGGACAGAGTCTGGACGATACCTAAAAAAAATGACTTTATTGAATGCTTCTAATGACACAGAACAATATACAATACAATGTGATTCAGTGAGATCTTCTATAGAGACACCTGTTAAATAAAGTAATAAGGAAATAGAAAATCATAATAATATAAAAGTATATACAATATGGGCAGTACGGTGGATCGGTGGGTAGCACCGCTGCCTCACAACAAGAAGGTCCCAGGTTCAATCCCAGGGTGAAGTGGCTTGGGTCCTGTCTGTGTGGAGTCTGCATGTTTATTTCGGGTTTCCTCCCACATTCCAAAGACATGCATGTTAGGTAAAATTGTCATTGACTTGTGTATGCAAACACCTCAGCTGCGTAACTGGAAACTGCACGCCGGTCCCAAGCCCGGATAAATGGGGAGGGGTGGAGAAAACAATGGCAAACTACTCCACTATCCTGCTAAAATACTTCATGGATCACATAGATGAAAGACAGAAATGTGTGGAGATCAATGATCCATCAAGTGACCAAGAGTCGGCTGCGACTGTACGGTTAATCCAATCCAGTATACAATATAAAAGTGTGAGCTTGTGGACACAAGAAAAAATCCCTATGTAGTGCAGTATTTCATTTTACATGGCTTTTGAAGTTGTTTTTTAAAGTAATAAACAGTGACTTAACATTTGTCGTAAAAACTTATTGAGAGTTTGGAGAAACCCAAACAAAATTAACTAAATCTACTCAAAACCAGTTTGCTTTAATTATTATAGATGGTTTTCTCCTGCAGCAGATTCACAAAGCCATTTTAGGGTAGTTTATTGAATTTTGGGGGTGACCATGGCACCATGTTTTAGAACATCATGTTTTTGATCGCCTTAAAAGTCATGTGGTGTTGTATGCTTGTCACCCCCATAAACAGCTTTAAACATCCTGTTTAAATAAACTATGTTTACATTTACATGATCAATGTGACTACTGTATTTACAGTCGTTCAATTCTGGTCCTGGTACTGAAACAATACTTCTATGAATTAGAACTACTGTTTTTAGTGTGTTAGTATGTGTTTGTGTGTGTGTGTGGCGGGGGGTGATTTTGATTCACATGCACAGTAAACAAAGATTTCAGTACTAACCTGAGTATAAGAACACAAGCTGCTACCAAGGAGTATGCCAGCAAAGTCCCAATAGACATCATGTCCACTAAGGCTTTTAAGTCAAAAATGCAAGCCATGACAGCTGCGGGGTTTAAAACAAATAAAGTTACAAATTGCACAAGGCGATTTAACAGAAAATAACATTTAAACAGTATAAGCTATCTCTTGTAAGAAACATTTAACACAGCATACACAACTACAATAAATAGATTAACAGAGAATACATTATTGATTAGCAAAAAATTGTTCCAATGCGCAAATAACTATTTTAGCATGCTGAATCCAGTTCTTTATCGTCCATAGTTTTTGTCCCAGTATACTTGGACACTGTATTTAGGAATATCATTTAATCAACAGTTTTCATCTTTTCCAGGGACATCCATACATTTTTTAACAAGTCCACATGCTGCACACATTACAGAGGCATGGCTGGGGAAGGGGCTACAGGTACTGGCCTGCCTGCAGCTGTGACCTATCTCCAATAGACAAATCATATAATGTGGACTTAACATTTCAAACCCAGTGTTAGGAGTCCTATCTCGTGTGCCCCTGCGAGTCGCTGTCCTTATCGAGTGCAGTTGCAGAACAATCGGTGAGGGGGTTTATATTCCGTGCTTTGATTGACGACGTCCCTGAAGCAATTCACCTGCCCCTGATACCACCTCGGTGCTGTGGCACAGTCGAGGCGTTCAGCCATGCCGGTGCCCAGCCCAAGCGGTCAAACCCCATCAGAGGGGAGGGCCGCCACGCAAACCTTGCCTTCCTCCGTGACCCCGGTCCCACTTGACAAAAGACAGCGCCACCGGGTCGCCCCGTTCCAAGAGCTCTGCTGTAGCCTGTCCCACGGATCGCCCAGCATGCCCCGCCCTACACAGTCCACCGTCTGTTAGATAGCAGACAGCTCCAAGGAGACAATCAGTACCTTGTCCAATGGGCAGGATATGGCCAGAGGATCGGTCATGTGTACCTGCCCGTCACATTCTGGATCCCACCCTGATATGTGAGTTCCAGTGCAACCGGGCTGCCGCTCTTTATTAAAAAATAAAGGGAACACTTAAACAACACAATGTAACTCCAAGTGTTCTCTTTATTTTTTTGAGCAGTATATATATACAGTACAATGTGTCTAGATATTTTAATCTGGCTGTTTAATTTATTTACAGATTTTTCTTATTTACAGAATTTTAAATATATAACTATGAAAATTTCATGAACTTGCAACAAAATCTTTAGCAAGCAGTCACCCCCACAAAAATCGATGATCCTCTTATCCCTTATCTTACAGTGCTTCCCACAAAGTACAGTTGTGACCTTTAACAATAGGTATCATCACTTTATAATCTAGTTTAACCAGTAGGTATTTCACTTTTCATCAGTTTTATTAGTTTTTCCTCATGAGCTACAGTCACTTAATTATCATTCTGCAGTTACTATATTATTAATGCCTTATGTACTGATACAAACACTACAGAATAATTAATACGTTTAGGCTCCTACACAACACTTCACAAGACATAATGCAGAGTCTTTGTTGATGTACTGTAAGCAATCATTTCCAGACATGCACCATGACTCCAGTGCATTGATACAGGTGTCTAAACTGGCAAACACTCAGCATGCATGCTATGTCATCCAAATGGATTCAATATGGATTTATTCACTACAATCACAGGAGCCCCTCGAAAGGGTCTGTGAAACTTTCTGCTCAATATCTTATACCCTAGACTACCTTCTACCTTCCACACAGCTGTATAGTTAAACATTTATTCAACTCTATCCTGCTATCATCAAAGTGTTCATCTTCAGCTGTTCTCACCAAGAAACTCATATGCCGCTGGTAATACAATAAGCTCAGTACATAAGCTCAAAACCTATAATGAAAGCAAATATTAGTCTACAAGAAGGCTGGAAGTCCCTAAATTGTACCGGCTTGCAATTTTCTTTGCTTTCAGTGTGATACAATGTAATGTAGATATAACAAATAAATATTTTAACAATTAAATTTGCATGCATTTGCTCTGTTGACAGTCACTCTTTTTCAACAAAACTAAATATTAAATTTCTGCTACTCATTATTCAATGTGCTGCCTTTCGCAAACATTTGCACTAACTTGATGATCAGCTAATTACTATGCCTATTAGGAGTTCTTTTAAGCAGGTAAAAGTAGGAAAAGTGAGATAGGTTTGGGACTGAATACATAAAAATTACCTAGATTAACATCACCAGAATCACCACATGAACACAAGCATGCATCCATCACCACTGAAAGTTTAGACATGCACACAAAGCACCTCCACCAGGCTGACACACAATGAGATATCAGGCCAGCGCAGGGCCTCTCTCCTTTTAAGCTTACCCGCTGTGGTGCCTGCTGCTATGGTGGCAGCTACTGGTGACTGACGCTTACTCAATTTGCAAAGAAATCTGAATAGTATGCCATCTCGTGCCATGGCAAAAAGAATGCGGGGCAGAGGGAGCATGGAACCCAATAGGCTAAGGACAAAAAAGGGGTCATGGTTCAAACATAAGGGATTCTTGACCGTTAAGAACACATATGAACCCATCTGCAAACATGAATGTCCAAATAACTGTCAAGTTCAGGTATCATTCTTGCTTGATTCATTTTGATTTCATTGCTATGGTTCTGTACAATTCGCCACATTTTTTGATCAACCGGTGATACCTTAAGATTGGACATTCAAATTTGCCTGGTGAAGCATGTTGCCAGACTATACACAGCATTTCAAACCTCCTCTCACCTGCAACTATACCGGAGGTCATTGTGGCAATAAGTGGGGTCTTCGTCTTAGGATTGATTCGGGCTAAGACTTTGAAAAGCACCCCATCCTCTGCCATAGCATAGATTACACGTGGCATTGGGAAAATGGATCCCAGCAGACTGAAGAAACATGCATAGGACCAACACGTTAGTCAAGCAACCTCATCACACTGCGCACCAGCCAGACAACACCAAAGCCACAGAACAGAATAATTACAAGCTGTAGACCAGATCCCCAAAAGCATTTTTTAAAAACGAAACTTTTCTAAAATGTCGATTTACTTTATGTTTTAATTGTGCACATAATTTAGCATTTAGGGATTTGGCCATTTAATTATGTCCTTATTTTTTCCTGGATCATCACTGAAGGTTCTGTTCTTAATATGTTAATTAATTATGTTAGGTGTGTTTTAGTTTTAAAAAGGGAATGCCCCATGGCTTCTTTGAAGTGACTTTATGCTTTATGGTATTTAAGAAATTGTAATACTAATGTCAATTCCAAAAACAATTTCTTTCTTTTAGTCTTGTATCGTTCAGCAGTTTAATATTTACTATTTTCTAGAGCATATGCCAAGTGCAAGTAAGCATTCAAAATGTTCTCCAATTTGATTGATTTACTCTCCAGGAAAAAGAAAGACAAAGGGCATGCATATGAGTTTTGTCCTGAAAGAGTGCACTAGAAAAGTTGCGATTTGATAAGCTGTGTTTGATGGCTTCCCTTTCAAGCAAACCACAGTCCCAAAATCATTTCACCCGATTAGGCAATTAGACAAATAGGATTTTATAATTATACAGAGCTCACCTTCGGAAGACCCTTTATAAGGTATTCATTTACAAATGAATTTGCTTCAAATGATCATTAAATGTAATTAAATGCCATTCATTACATGTCATAAATCGAAGCAAATCTCAAAAAGATGATTAATTACCTAGTTGATAGGGCACACAATGATCCTGCTGCCACCACATATTTAGCAGGACCCCAGCCAACATAGTCAAAAGCCACAGGCAATGGGCTCTTCTCATCCAGACGGTAGTAAGGCATCATGAGGGTAAGGGCAGCAGACACACCAAAGTAAGCCAAGAAGCAAATCAACAAAGAGGCAACAATACCGATAGGGATGGCCCTCTGTGGATTCTTCACCTCCTCACCTGATCCAAAGGACATACAAATAAATTAGCTTACATTGAACTGATAAACAGGCGTACAGAAATTCATGACTCCAATATTAAACCTGGACGACCACTTATGTCTAGACACCATGTGTATGGCTACCTGTCGTTGCAATGCAGTCAAACCCCACAAAGGCATAGAAGCAGGTGGCTGCCCCAGCTAGGGTTCCTCCAAAACCATAAGGCAAAAACCCTCCCGCACCATAATCACTGGTGACATTTCCAGTGAAAGAAAGATTTCTGTAACCAGTCAGATTGTTCAAGTTAGCTATATCTGTGCACAGGACAGATCTAGACTGACTCCTGTTTCAAAAATCATGTACAGTCTCTCACCTTGTAATTATAGTGACATTTATGAGAGACTCTTCAGATATCTTCCAATTCTGAGGATCTCCTTTGACAAACCCAGATATGATGACGAATATAAGCACGAGCACATTTATGGTTGTAAAAATCTTGTTGACCCAAGCCGACTCTTTGACTCCAAAGGAGAGTAGACCTGAGAAAACAAAGATAATTAATGTTGTTACAATATTAAATTGTTCCACAAGTCCCGGAACCATTCTTGGTTTGTAAGTAAACACATGAAGTCTAATCACCAGTACCAAGGTAAGACCCTTAAACACTTTAAAGAATGTTCATGCAGTTACCCTGAGCTTCTATGACGCAAGTTGGCACACCTGTTTTCTAACTATTGCCTCAGCTGGCCAACCTTGAAAAACTTGGCCTTATTGAGAGTAAATAAACAGTGAAAGTGAATAATTTTGAAATAGTGAGTTCAGTCCAGCTGTTCGAGTGTCATTCTTGAAATTCAGAGAAGCAGCAAGATGTACTGATTATGGAACCAGTTACAAAGCCGAGGGATCAGACCCACACAAAAGCATTACATATTCTGTTCACTTACACAAATTACTAATGTACTCACATCAGAGACATACATAGAGAGTATGAATCACATAAAGCATCCAAAAAATAGTACCAAAACTGGTTGGCCAGTTAGTGTACTCGTTTTTGAAGACCTCAGATTATGTAGGACTGAATTACAGAGGACAACTAATGCAGCTAATAAAGAAAATCATGGTGTGATTGTTCACCGAAATACCTAGAACATATTTTAGAAAAAAAAGAGCATTCGCTTTAAAGCAAATATTATTTTGACTTGTAATTTAACAGTTAACAGTATTTTACTGTTAAATACTTTGCAATGTAAGGGTATTAGTAGTCATTTTAAGTCAGAAATGACTGAAAAGGACAAGTCACAATATCTGTTAATTAATTGTTAGTTGTAAATTAGTTGTTAATATTAATAACCACACCACAAGTGCGTGGTGTATGTCAGAAGTAAACCTAAAAATGATTTAACTCAGTTAGCCAGCTGGTTATACGGCACTGAAAGCCACCAGCCCCGCCTTACTCATTGACAGTTATTTACTATTAAATGCTAACAATATTTAACAGTGTATATATTACAGTCATATTCTTAAAGTTACGTTACTTTTGAAACAGTAAATACCTGAGAGCAGTAATATAAGGAAAACTGCAAAAAAGTCTGGATATTCAGCCAAGCCTGGCAAGTTCATTCCAAAGTGCATTTTGCAAAACTTCTCTATATGGCCTCCGATTAGTTCGTCAAAAGTTCCACTCCAAGCTCTGGCAACACTTGAGGTGCCTGAATTAGGAGAAAAATAAATTAGTATGAAATTGTTTTCCTCATTGAAAATAGACCAGGTAAAATAAGACCAAAATGTAATATTGTAAATAATACTTAATTTAAAAAAATAACAAATAAACTTATAATTACTATAATACATTAATGCACTGCATTATCCAAATGTGTGTGTGTGTGTGTGTGTGCGCACATGTGTGTGATATGAAACTTCATGCAAATTTTCCCAAACTTTTTTATTACCTTTGATCTTTTTACCATATTCAAGCAGGCAACTTCGTGGTTCATATTATAGTCAAGATCAAGAAATGTAAGCATGCAGCATGCCATATTGGGCATTAAATTAGAACTGAATTTTGTTAACTTTTTTGGCAAAGTTAGCTAAAAGGGAGCTCTTGGTAACATATATTGCTTGGTTTTTAAGTCAGTTATTATTGTATTAGACACTCAGTCTATGTTGACATTTTATATAGACATTCAGTCTATGTCACACAATAAAAAATTTAAAGCAAGTTAAAATTCAACATAATTGTTCAGACATTAGATCAAGACCTGTCTCTTTTTAGCATCAATGTCTGTCTGAAGTATGAAGTCTATCATTAAATTATACCCTAAAATTGGAAATAAATATCAGAAGTTTATGGGGTAATTATTGTTCCTCTATGTTTTAAATGTTTACTTTATAATAACATAACAATAGCAATCAATTACAATGTACACTGTTTGTAAATCTTGAAAGACCTGAAACACTCACCTATGACATATGAAAGGATGAGGTTCCATCCTGTAATAAAGGCCAAAAGTTCCCCTACAGTCACATAACTATACAGATAAGCTGAGCCTGTCCTAGGCACCCTAGCTCCAAATTCAGCATAGCACAGACCTGCCATGACTGAGGCCAGAGCGGCTATTAGAAAAGACACGACAATACTAGGGCCAGAGTCACCCTTGGCAACTTCTCCAGCAAGGACATATACTCCGGCTCCCAGTGTGCTTCCCACTCCGAGAGCAAGGAGATCCACCGTGGATAGGCAACGACACAGTTTGGAATCCTCCAGACAGTCAACATTTTTTCTTCTTACAAGAGAGCGGCCAAACCACAACAAGTGTGAGAGCATTCTTCCACCTAAAACCAGAATCCAAAGAGAACATTTAATAGAGACTTTATAAACAGACAAAATAACAAAAGTTACAGCATAATATTTCTGTGATATTAGTATTGCTTGCATGGATTGTCCAAAATCAAATAAGGCATGTAAGAAATAATTTATTATCAAGCTGTTTGGACAATGAGATCAGTACATTTTATTTTCTAAAGCCAGCATTGTTTAATCGCTCTTGTCTGTACTTTTACAGCCTACACATTTCCCTACTCTGGGTGAAACAACTGCCTCAGTCATTGCCTAAGTTTGTGTAGTTTTTCCTCTTTCAATAGAGTTGCCTCATGAAAGAAAGAAAATCCTAGAACTGTCATTACATAACCACTAAAGATACTTACAGCTGTAGGTGGCAAAAAGTAGGTTATATTTGTGGTTGAAATATAATTTATATTATAACTATATCATGGAGTGTTGTACTTGTCTAAGCATTTAACTCTTTCTCACACAATTCAAATATTTACTAAAGACTGAGGCTACATACAGTCATTTATGTTGACAACTGAACTACGCCCATGTTGAGGTCCTTCCAGACATTTCAACATTGTGCACGTATTTTATAAAAAGCTTTTTTGAAGCTTATTAACAAGCTGCAGATGATCTTAATACCCTGAAAAAAGCTGCATTTACCTCCACTATGTGCTTCCAAAATTAGGTTTGACTTAAGGTAACAACAAGCCAGACTACTGGAGGTTACAGAAACACATATTCACAAAATATATATGTATAAAATAGCTACATATGGCATATATATAGCACAGCACAATTGCCAAAAATTTGATTAACTACAATCAGTAACGTACTTACCTGTAGAAGTCACAAATCAGGAAGCTGCAGGTCAAGTATTTTTAACAGCTGTTTCTATGTACAGTAACCGCACAATTTTGACTGAAAATGTGTTAAATATTTGTTTGAAAAAAGTGTGATTATTTAAAAAGTTAACTTGTTTGCCAACAATTGTTTACAGTGCTCTTTTTACTAGCTCACGCTTCTACTACTGACAAGTAAACCCCTTACTCTTCTATTTTTACTCCACTGTTCATTCTGCCCTGTCTTAGCTTGTTCTGGTATGGACTCCAGGGTAGCAGTCTGACAACTTTACTGCCCCAGTCGGAGGATGACAGAATAGGGGGTGGGTTTATAATACCCAATTCAGTACAGAGGGAGAAAAGTGTTGATCAAAAAGGTTTTGTGTATTTGTTTGTCTGTATGTTGTCATTCTTTCATGTCTTTTCAAGGGGACCTAAAACTAAAATGGCCAAAAAAACTTTCTTGGGGCTGGAAACTATTATTTAAATACAGTACATAATATCAGTCGAAAAACATGTAATACTTAATTATAATAAAGTATAGTCTTTGTGTGTGTAATTTGAGTTGTGTGAACTGTGTGTGTGTGTGTGTGTGTGTGTGTGTGTGTGTGTGTGTGTGTGTGTGTGTGCGTGTGTGTGTGTGTGTGTGTGT
>JAUZST010000061.1:0-28829 GCA_034779995.1 Parotocinclus haroldoi | reverse complement strand
TCCCGCCTTCCACCCCGTGACTGGATGACACCTCCCAGTGGCGGGGCGGCACCCAATCCTAGGCCACGAACCCACATCTGGACAGCCAACCCCCAAGCAAAGGAGGCGGGACGCCCGGAATGTGGGTGGGGAACAAAATAGGCTTATATTGAGTACGCGCGACTAGCCTAGCCGTCCGACCGCTAACTCCATACGCGATGTTTTCCCAAGCAAACCTTGAAGCAAAAGGCACAAAAAGCAGCGAATCAGCCGTTCCGAGCAATCCCAAACGAGGCCGACTCACCATATCCACTCTAGTGGTCCATTTGTTTAAATGATCGACGAAATTCATCGGTTACCAAACGAAGAGACAGAAATTTGATATTCACCGGAACTCTGTTGTGTTTACCAAGATGGAGCGCCCAAAACCAAGAGCTGCTCTGCTCCCTGCAGGTCCGGAGTGGGAAAAAAAAAGGCGCCGGCAAAAGTATTTGGACAGCTTTAACTGTCACTTCGTACAACTCCAAATGGACCGTGTGGAAAGTAGAAACTCGCATCCCCCGGTCCTTTATTAGCCAAACACCCATTTATCTAAAATCTCGGTATATTTTTCTGCATTAATGCTGCAACACAGAAGTGTAAATGACCTTTACACCAAGGGTCCGGACTGGACCCCAGATCATGATATAGCCTGGCTTTTGGGCATAACCCTAATTTTTTGATCTGTAATCCTGATTGTTCTGAGCACAATACCTGTTTCCATGGTGACACTCCATCTTAGACGCCTCCGAGCCCAGGGAACTGGGCGGGGCTTGTGGACGTGGTCATAACACGAGGCTTTTTTTTTTGGTACAGTAAAGTTTTAAGTGGTATTTGTGAACGTAACTCTGTATTATAGAGCCTGACGGTTCTGAGGGAGGGGAGAGAGAGATCACCCTTCTTCAGTTTAGGCTTTTTAGGACTGAAATTCCTCCAGATTCTGATTCGTTTAATGATATTATTCTCTTTAGAGGGAGAAATATCGAACTCCCTTCCAGTCTTTCTTTTTCTAAACTTTTAACTCATTTCCTCACACATTCGATGATAAACTGGAGATCCCCATATTTGCTCCTCAAAAACTCTTTTGTAAATACTGCTTTTGTAGTATACTGCTTTTTTGCATCATCAATTATATCTATCGTCACAACTATTTTTGGAACGAGGCTTTGTTGGAGCCTTGAAATGCAGGAATAGATGTTATTGTTATGTATTAACAAACGAAATTAACTTGACCAGAAAAGGAAACTTGGGTACATACTTTTTATTTTTCACACCGTCCCAGCTTTTTGTGATTTGGTGTTGTACAACATGGGGAGCAACACGCACAAAGTATAATCCAAACTACAAGCTGTCCATTTTGTTTCTGCCTGGTATTCCTACCTAAAAATAAATCTTTGACAGAAAAGGTGAGCTGGACATTTGAGTGCTGTTTGCTGCTTTAACGCACATCGGCTTAAAGAACTTGGCGTAAGTGGAATGATGTGTGTATGTCGTAGCCTACATTACTGATCGACGGAGCATGCCCAACATAGTCTCTCGCCTCAGTGATACCCACCCCCTGTGGCGTTACTAAGGCAACTACTGCTGTAGAACGTGGGTTAGCAGTGTCCAGGTTACCAGTTTTAGGTTTAGTTTTGGGGTTTTGCAGAAACAGCGAGGGGAAGGGGTGAGTAGGGTAATCGGGAGCGGGGAGTTACCTGTGGTGTGGGTGCTGACACTGACAGTGGGGGATCTCTGAAAGAACAGCGAGATGGATTGAGACGCCGAACGCTTTCCTTATCACATCTTTCATCCATCCATCGTTTATCATTTCCCCTCTAGTCATCGTTTCTCTTAAAGACCGCTGACCTTCTGATTCTTATCTGCCCCCTTTCTCACTCTCTGCTTTCTCACCTAAAGCATTTTACTCCCCCACCCCTAACCTCCCCCGCTCACATCCTGCTCCTTACCCATCTCCTCCAACTCTGAGGTCATGGATTTGGAGCGTAGTGCGATGGCCGGCGTGCTCAGCCTCTTGCTCTGCTGTGGGACTGGGGAAAGAAAAGAAAGAGGGCATCATTATTATTATTATTGTCATCATTGTCTTCATGTAAATCATCTCAGCTATTGCTGTTACAGGCAGAACAGCCCAAATGGCCACCAAGAGGCCCTCTGAAGGTCAACCTCTTCAAAGTGGACATTACAATCTCGCTGTGGCTTACTTTTTTTCCTGGAGCCCTCCTCCATGTCGGGATTACGAGTTACCATCACGACTTTAACCATTAGGCTGTTGCCACCCTGTCGGATCATGTTAACAACCTGCCTGTGGCCAACCTTCACCACATTCTGACCGTTCACCTGGAGAAGAGCAGAAGAGCGATGACTAGTGGTGAGTAATCCAACTCCCATTCAGAGAAAGCTGGGACATTATGGAAAACGCAAATGATTCATCTGAGCACAATCACCGTTTCCATGGTGATGGTCCCTCCTAGGTGCATCCGGACATGATTAATATGAGGCTTGTTTGTTGTACAGTAAAGTTTAAAGTGGTATTTGTGAATGAAACTCTGTATTGTAGAGCTTGATAAAGGATTGATAAAGTAATCCCTTACCCATGTGCTTCTATCAGCTATTGATGAATGATGGCTCATGATTTAGAGCCATCTGAGGGAGTGGAGAGAGATCACTCCTCCTCAGTTTAGGCTTTTTAGGACTGAAATCCCTCCAGATTCTGAATCGTATAAGAGTATTATTTATTGTAGAGAGAGAAATATGGAAATCCCTTCCAATCTTTTTTCAAGCGACATTTCTAAACATTTCAATCATTTTCTTACATATTTTTTTTTGATAAACTTGAGATTCTCTGATCATATTCGCTGCTCAACAAAAACTCAGCCTTTCTTGGATGCTGCTTTTGGGTCAAATCATGGTTACAATCACCTGTTGGAACTTTTCTTGCAATGTGTTGCAGGCCTGCAATGGACGTTCATTAGCAAATGAAATGAAGTTGACCTGAAACTCATTCTCATGTCTAGAATTGTAGCCCTGTTTTCCGCAGGATAAGAGACAGAACCAAATGTTTGTACTGTTTATCTGTAGCAAATACATGGTGCTTTAGTATAATTGTTTCATATTTTTTTTTATAGATATTACTAGGTTCATCAGGAGATCTCTTTTTGCCTAGACCTCAAGCCACATCCATTCCAAAGATAAAATAAGGGAGTTGTAGTGTAATTTAGTACTACAGGACCCACCTCAATCAGGAAGTCCCCCATCCGTAGACCAGCCCTCCAGGCCACGCCTCCCTCGTCGACAGATTCAAGGTACTGCAGTGCTGGAAAGGCCGGGGTGGGCGTAAACTCCTCTATTGGGGTCTGAGCTGTAAGATAGACAGACATGATACTTTCCTAAATCTGAGGAGTGAAGGCCGGGTTACAGTGACATCACCAGTTACAGGCTCTGTTACATCAGAGCAGTAGCGCTGCATGCAGAAATGCATCGATATGTTAAGAGAGAGAAAAGTAACAGGCAGTGAGCATGTCTTACCCTTGGCCCCTCTCAGCACAAAGCCGAAACCCTCGCTGTCTTTTTTCTGCAAGAGCACTGTTTTCTCCTTGATTATGTAGTCACTGAGAGAAAGACGCAAAGAGAGACAAGAATTACGAGAAAAGAAAGAGTTGACATGACTGTGTGGGAAAAGAAGGTCGGGAGAGAGCAAAAGGGAAGCGTACGAAAGAGAAATCAGTCCCATTGCACAAGGAAGAGGACTGGCAAGGGGGCAATCATTGTTACCAAAAAGGTAGTGTTTATCTGATAAAAATACACAAGCAAAAGTTAAAGTATGGCTTATATATTTTCCACAAGTAGAAGTATAAAGTATCTCTGACTAAATGTACTTAAAAAGCTATTCGAAAAAGTAGAAATATGCCTTTCTAACTCATTTCACTTTAACTAACCACAGAACCAACAGAATAAAAACCTTTTCAGTTCAATAAAGTCTTTAGGAATTCATTAGGTGCCCAGACAGTATTAGGCAGGTGGATTTAATGCCAGACTTCTCAATCTAGACCAGGATGCAAAGATATATTACAAAAAAAATCAGCGTGAAAACACGCTGGCAGAAACGGGCAGAAAAAGGGCAAAATCGTCTCGCACGAGCCCTCAGTTGCACCCGTCAACATGGCGTCTAGTTGCTTTTTGAAGCGTCGCAGCTTGAGGCTTCAGTTTCTGCAGCTTCTATATGTGCTGTTTATATGTGCAACGGGCACAGTAAGTAAGATGTTGGCAGTTGCCTAAGCAACGGCCAGAACTGGAAATAAGAAATAGCCAAGCTAATATGTAGACGTGCGCCGTGAGGAGAGCTACAGCATGCCGAACTTGGCAGCGACATCGCCCAGAATTAGTCATCTCGATCCAACGCTCCTGCCGGAGGGACATCTGCAAGACAAAGCAGACGCTCCGAAATCGGACGGTTAAAACGCCGTCAGCCAGTCAAAACCCGGCGCCGAGTTAACAAGTGTGTGAACAGCGGCAGATGCTCCGCTTGCACATCCTGCATCATGTCTAAATTTAGAGGTGGGAGTGTTTGATGACAGTAGCAAAAAAAATGCGTGTGGGTCTCATACATTGTGGCTGATGTGTGTAAGGAGCACGGAGGCCTCGTACGCCAGCTTTATGCCAGCTTTATGCCAGCTTTAGAACAGTCGTTTATGAGTAAACACACTTCGTGGACATGTTGTGTTTATGGACTATTCTTAGAGCTTTAAGCACATGCATGGCTTTGTTTTTGTGTTATCTTGTGTTATGAAATATCTCGCTCAGATATGCTCTGGAATTCACTTGTTCACTTCGTGTCTGTCGTCGTATCACCCAGGATTCTAACCCAGGCCCTCAGAAACTGCCGTTACCAACGGTTCGGTCTTACCACGGAGACACCAGAGCTGCGTAACCAAAACTATTTTAGTGCTAAGGAAACAGACTCCAACAGATTAAAAGAAAGAACAAGTCTTAAGCCTGGTTAAATATTTTCAGACTGGATTTTAAATGCCTGCTGTCTTTGGATTCCCGAAGTAATCCTAATGTTTTTGGGCGATTAAAAGTAAAATCATTTACCATCTGAGCTCCAGCTGATCCAGTGGATTAACAGAAGGTTTGCCCAGGATTCAGGAGATCAGTGATATACTGTACACTCACATTGCAATTTATTCTGTACACTGAACTGTATCAGCTCCACTTCCCATACAGAAGCACTCTGAGAATGAGAATGATCCACCACCCAAACAGGAGCTGAGCTGTGCTAGACCCGTGGAGGTCCCGACCATTAGAGAACAGAGTAAAGGAGACAAACGGAGGTACTTAGAGAAACAGATGGACTACAGACTGTAATTACAGAACTACAAAAGTGTTGAAACAAGCAGGTGGAGGTAATACAGTGATTGGTGAGTGTGTCATTAGAATCATTTGAGGCTTTATGCACTACAAACGATCAGTTTATTCCAGGTATTGACCTTTCCGATTCGTTTTATTTCTTCATTGTTATCCTGTGGTACCTCGGTTCTCGACCACCTTGGAGCTCGTCAAATTCGGTCCTCAACGTGTTTTGACTCGAAACCTCGTTTCTGCCAAAACTAGATTCACCATTGACGATTCAGTACAGGGTGATTCAGATAAACCATAATCTCTCGTTCAGTTCCGATCTCGACTGCGTTTAACGAGTTTTTCTTCATTCTTATTGCAAATAAGACTCCATGGGTACTAAAAAGGTCAGTTAATAAGAGACGGCCGGAAGGAAAACAATAACTAAAATCCTCCCGAAGAAAGAGTAAGTGTTTTGCGTTTACTTTTGTTTACTTTTCACTTTCAATCCACGACTCACAAAATAAGATGGGATTTTCAACACTTTAGTATAAAGAAAGCTTGGTGTTAATAGTTTTGGCCGATTGTAAGTTAATGTAAGTGTTTTAAACTTATCATTGCTTATCACAAGGCGGAATCTCCATCAACAGGCAAAACTGCTGTCCGAAATGTTTAAGTTGGACAGAAAATAAGAAGCCAACTTCAGCCCGGTCTCTATGATTCAGTATAGATTATATTAAACTCATCAGTTCATCCTACATTTAACTTATGATGAATGTATCTGAATATTTGATAAAAACCATAAATTAGGAGCTCCTGTAAAATACAACTCTATTAATGCATTGAATAACTGGAACCGATTCATTCAATTTACATGAATTCTTATGGGGACAATTTGCTCGTTCTTGTTGTTTCAGGTTCTCAACAAGCCTTCTGGAACAAATGAATGACGAGACCCGAGGTAGCCCTGTAATCTGTATTGTAATGAGATGCTTCTGATCAGTTAAAGCAGCTGCTCTTTGTCAGAAGCAGTTATTGCGGATTTACACAGTATGATTTTCAGGGTGTCAGATCAGTCAGTCAGTGCTTTAGTTGAGTCACTGAGGTTGTTTGTCCAACAGCGACTCCTTTTAATCCGTGAGTCAGATGGCCGGTGATTCACTCGAATCATTATCTGTCTCTATAATGGAAACCTGCTGAGATTTTATATTGCAACAAAACATCTTATAAACATGGGCTTAGTGTTTATTGTTGAATTCAGTCATTATTACTACTATCACTATTTATTTATTATTATCATTTATTATTATTGTTACTATTATTATTACTACTACTACTTTTCATAATTACTATCATTCTTATTTGTAATTATTAATATTGCTGTTATTATTAATACTGCTTTTTTATTTTTTATTATTTTTGCTATGATTATTACTATTATTATTATTACTATCATTATTATTTTTTATTATTATTATTAAGATTACAGTTATTATTATTACTGCTGTTTTTATTTATTATTACTGCTTTTATTATTACTACTACTACTATTATTATTATTACTATCATTATTATTTTTTATTATAATTCTTGTTTTTATTTATTATAATTATTTCTGCTATTATTACTATGATTATTATTAATATTGTTGCTATTATTAGTAGTACTTTATTATTGTTTTATTATTAGTAGTATTAAAATTACTATTACTATTACTGTTATTATTGTTGTTCATTTTACTATTACTATTGATAATACTCTTTTTATTTGGATTATTATTACTATTATTCTTATATAATAATTAGTCATTATTATACTTGTACATTTAAAACCCACTTTTACCTGATATTTTCCCTAAAACACTTTTACCCTCACTAATGAAGACATCATGGTTCTATCTGAAGTCAAACTCTGTGTGACTGTGTGCATTGTTGGATGGTTTTTGTGTGTTTGTGTGTGTGTGTGTGTGTGTGTGTGTGTGTTACAGTCAGGTGATGCTGAGCCACTTTCTACTGTACCATGCTGTAACCACATGCTGCCAATCCCACTGTACACTCACAGTTTCAACCCACTCCATCTGTTCCTCTCTCTAACTGCCCTTCTCTACCGTCAACAGCAGTTCACGCACACACACACACACACACACACACACACACACACACACACACACACACACACACACACACACACACACACACTCACTCACACACTAACCACGATGCCAACTGTGACCACACTCCAGCACCAATGACAAAACAAACAGAACTGGCAGCAGTGAATTAATATGAGGAGGCATAAGTATTCTGTCCAGTGACCATATTTTATGGAGTAGGAGGAGTTTCTTCTTGGTAGCAGATGTTCTTACACATTTCTTGCCCATCTATTAGTGTGTTTATGGTAAGTGTGTTAATCACTTATACAGGTACGTGACAGAAATGGATGGTGACTGAACTTTACAATAGTAACATGGTGTTTTTATGCTGCTGTAATGTAAACATAAGCAAGGGTATTTTCACAACATCCGAAGCCTAAAGTGTTCTACACATCACCCCTCCACAGTACACAACACTGTGCTTCTTCAGTTACAAGCACACATTAACACTCACACACACTCTGGAACCAAAATATAACCATAAATAAACAGTCCAGTTACAGAAACACTAATTTCCAGAACGGCTCATTCAGGATCCAACTCACAGTCACTTTCCAAAATCAACTGGAAAGCCCTTCAAAATGCATTCATGCCAAATTTCGAGATGGTATGATGATGAAGTCGTCCTACATGTGTATGTTCATGTGAAAGTGGCTAGAAATGTCAGATTTAGTCTCTGTTTTTCCTGTTCACACAGCCCCAAAGATCGGATTTTGGACCTGCTGTGTGAGTGTAGCCTTAGAATCGATTCCAGCAGTTGCTGTAGTTTACTTATTATGTATTTAATTTGTGTTGGACGGGACAATCCAGCAGTTCCAGTATTTTGCGCGCTCATTTGTGGATTTATTGTCGGTGAGCCATTCCAGCAGTTACTGTAGCCGTTTCATTGAACAGTGTGTTCCTTTTCACACTGGAAAAAGAACCTATGTCTATTAACGCCTCCCTTCACACTGAGTCTGAAACTGACAGACTGTAACACTGCGTATAGTTATTAATCCGAGTTTGGCCTAATTTCTGTGTTAAAATCAGGCTGACCAATCACAGCTCGGTCGCCAGGCAGAATAACTCAGCCTGCTAGTAGCAGAACACAAGAGCATATAGCAGAAGTAACAGGCTGAGTATATTAAAGAAAATCTGTGGTGTTATAAAGCTGAAAGGCTGGAGAATGATGGTGATAAAGCTCACAGTGACTGGATGGAACCCTTTTACTGTTTATCTAAGCGCATTATAGCAAACACAAACTAGAGCTTCTTGTACTCATCTTCACTCGAATGAGAAAAAGACACGGTGAAATCTCAGTGACACGTTAAAAGAAGGGAAAATAAAAAAGCAAAGGCACACAGGGAGTTCTCAAAGGGTTTAGATGAATAACTATGGTTTTACATAATGTGGGGTTGCATGGCAGAATAGCTTTAACTGACCAATAAGAGAAGAAAGAATGGGGTTTCATGGCTGCGGGTGCTAAAGTGGCCAAACCACATGGACCAGATTTGGGTTCTGACCTCAGTGGGTACCTTTTGGCCAGGACAGGCATCACATGCTGATTGTTGCAGACCAGTCAGACTGGTCATCACACTGTCTGCAAACCCCTGCCTAATCCCATTACCAGGGAAATGCAGGGTTAAAGGATTCAAATAAATAAATAGAAAAAAAATGAATAAAAGAATTTCTGCAAACTTCATTTGCAGAGTTCATTTAAAAATGCATTAGAGTATACAGTATTTAAGGTAGCCTGTCTAGTCCAGTACTTACGGTACGGTTACATGGGAGCACCAATAAGCACACATTTGCATGGATATAGCATCATTTAGCAGTAATGTAACGCAACATTAGCTCTCATCATCCTTCTGATTGTAAGAAACAGCACATGCGTTAAATTATATCTCGATACCACTCTGTCTGAAGCTTGCATTAAATATTCTACACAACACAGCCCAGTTCCAGTCCAGGGCTGCACAGAAAGGCTCCTGATGCAGACACAGGGCTAAACAGTACTATCACACTACACACACACACACACACACACACACACACACAGTGACAGCATTAATGCACATTAATGCACCGCAACAGCAGCTGGGAAAGAGGGCAACAATGCAGCACAGAATTACACTGATGCACATAAACACACAAACACAAACACATTATCCTGCCTGCTCTGGGTGTATGCAAGCCAGCAGGTAATGCACACACTTCCTCTGCATGCCCTCCCACCACACATACACATACACATACACACACACACACACACACACACACATGCATACACACAGACACATGCACACACACCGGCTTAGCATTCTGTCCATCAGACGTGCATCGTAGTGGAGGCAGTAGACATTGCTTTCTGATCCCGGTAACAGCGATTCACACATTGGCGCTGCCTGAGAGACGTGCTACGCCGGCTAACACCAGCTAACGGTGGCTAACGCGACATGCCCCCCCCCACAGCGCACACACTCACGCACGGGCGCACACACACACACACACACACACACACACACACACACACACACACATATAGGCATCCCATCACACGCATTGCAACACATCCAGCATCCATCTGTCGATCTGTCAGCCTGACGACACTCCTCCAGCTTTCCAGCCATGTCCCCCCTCCACACACACACACACACACACACACACTCCCCCTCCCTCTGTCCCTCCCTCCCTCGCTCTCCTTCCCTCTCCAACAGGGACGCTGGGGAAAAACAAAGCAGGAGGACTGAAGGAAGAAAAGGCGGCAGGCTGTACCTGTAAATGAACCACACGCTGCGATTCAGAGGGCCCAGCGATGGCCAGGAAGAGGAGAGCGAGAGGGGGAGAGAGAGATCCTCCTCTCCGCATCCTCCCTTCGCCATTTCCCCCCCCTCCCTCCTCCTGCCCGTCTTCCAGCAGCCGGAGAGAAGCGAGGACCGAGAGCAGCGCGAGAGGAGGAGAGGAGGAGGAAGACGAGGAGGAGGAGGAGGAGGAGGAGGAAGAGGATAGAGAGAGAGATGGAGAGAGTGAGTGAGAGCGAGGGCCTGGCTCTCCAAACCAACCCCTTCATACTTAAGACGGAGCGAGAAAGAGGGAGAGAGAGGGAGGGTTGGTTGACTATGCGACAGAAAAGGAGGGAGAGCGAGTGAGTGAGCGATAAAGGAGAAGAAATTGGAGAGAAATGAGGTAATTGAAGAAAGATGAAGAAAGCCAGGGTGCACCGTGACGCCAATCAGCCGACGGTCCAGACATGAACCTCCGCACTCGCCACTCTTCCACATTCCCTCCACCCTCTGTGCTTATGTGTGTTCCTGGCACCTTTAACCCCATTCATAAAAAGCGTTTGAGCACAAGGGAAACCCCGCCCATATTCCCACCCTTTAATTCACCAAATCTACCTTTGTGCACATTGCTGAGCTCTTCTCTGTACCCCACACCTGGCGAATGCCCACCTGTTCCAATTCCTAACCTCCATCTTTACAAACTCCCTTGCCCCATCTCCCTTAACCCTCCCCTCCCCTCACTTCAAGACACAATCCGTCTACTAACTACAGTGGCTTAGCAGTTAAGGTGCTGGATTGTGGGCCAGAAGGTCCTTTGTTTCTTAGTCATAAACAATAAGTTTGTTATAATTATAAATGGAACCCAGTAGTGTAGGGGTGTAATATACAAGCCCATTGTCGCAGTGAACCGGTTCGGGTTTTAGCCATGCATTGCAACTGTGTCGGGCATTGCATGCAGAATGCAAGGTATTGAATGAGAGAGGATGCCAGACGGGGTATCATTCTGCTGCTCTGCAACAGCGACCCTGGCCAAACCTGTGATGGACTGGCTCTTTGTCTTGTGTTCTACAGGACCACAGGACCCCATGACCCTCGCCAGGACAACGCTCCATCACAGGGCCTACAGGGGTCACTGTTGATCCCCTGAAATACCTCCTTCTTTTTATCAGATTCACAACTAGATTTCCATCAGTACTGTGGACTGAGTGAAGTTTGCATGTTCTTCTTGTGTCTGAGCAACTTTTCCTCGGTTAAACCAGGTAATTTGTTGAAAGACATGCCCTAGGTCCAGAGTGTTACAAAGTGTGTGTGTGTGTGTGTGTGTGTGTGTGTCCTGCAAGATTGCTTTATTGTTACACTGGGTACAAAGTATTCAGACCCCTTTACATTTTTCACTCTTTGTTTCATTGCAGCCATTTGCTAAAATCAAAAAAAGTTTATTTTATTTTTCATTAATGTACACTTAGCATCCCATCTTGACAGTAAAAAACTGACAAAAAAGAAAAACTGAAATATCACATGGTCATAAGTATTCAGACACTCATATTTAAATCACAAGCTGTCCATTTCTTCTTATCCTCCTTGAGATGGTTCTACTTCTTCATTGGAGTCCAGCTGTGTTTAATTGAATGATTGGACTTGATTAGGAAAGGTACAAACCTGTCTATATAAAACCTCACACTGCATGTCAATGCAAATGATAATCAGGAGATTGAAGGAACTGCCCAAGGAGCTCAGAGACAGAATTGTGGCACAGCACAGATCTGGCCAAGGTCACAAAAAATTCTGCAGCACTCAAGGTTCCTAAGCACAGTGGCCTCCATAATCCTTAAATGGAAGAAGTTTGGGACGACCAGAACTCTTCCTAGACCTGGCCGTCCATCCAAACTGAGCAACCGTGGGAGAAGAGCCTTGGTGAGAGAGGTAAAGTAGAACCGAAAGATCACTGTGGCTGAGCTCCAGAGATGCAGTAGGGAGATGGGAGAAAGTTCCACTCTTTGGGATGGGACATGGGGAGGGGCTTGTTCAGGACAGTAATTGCAGAACGATATACACGTTCACGTCCGAATCTCCAAAAGTCTCCATCAACACCAGAAAAAGTCGCTAGATTTGTCGCTAGTCGCTTTTTTTAAAAGTTGCTATAGGGGTCTGAAAAGTTGCTAAAATTAGTGACAAAGTCGCTAAGTTAGCAACACTGTGTGCGTGTCACAGTCATTCACGTGACCAACTGACGAGGCAGCTGTGTCAGGAAGTTAGTAGTTCTTGGTTATAATATCGGCAGGACGTATTTACGCTGTGCATCATGAGCTGTCACTTGAAAGGCTGAAAGGCAGTCCCTAAGAATTTCATATGATATTTGCAACTTGTCCTTGTTCCATTTCCATTCAGCCGACCACCAATCCCATCTACACTGGCTTGCACGTCCATCAGAAGCTGTCCTGTTAAACAGTTGTATGGTCTTATACATATTTACTGTAAATATGTTTTTTGCAAATTATTAATGTATTTGTTGACAATCTTGAGATCCTCTGCCCATCTTTGTTCCTCAAATAATCAGCCTTTTTTGTGGATACTTCTTCTGTACCAAATCATCTTTTGTGACAAGTTTGCAGGTAAATAAAAGTCTATTTAAATTAAAACAACACATTTTTTTAATTTGTCACAGCTTTTTCTGATTTTGGTTTGTAACTAAAACAACAACAACAATAATAGTGATTATAATAACGATTACTAATGTTTTTCTTATTATTTTCTTTTCACATATTTACCTATTTTTCTGTTACCCTTATATGAATTTCCATATTTAAAATTTGTATTTATTTATTTCTTTTTATTGTTGATGTTGTTGATTTACCAACATCCTAGTAGGATCTGGTTGGATTGTGTTCTTTAGCTGCTTCTTATTTGTATTGACATGAGGTTTTGTCTACTGAGACAAAGCACGTCTATACGTCACTCTTGATAAGATAAGACACAGTGAATTACAGAAGATGCTTTTGTAAAACATGCTTTTTTTTCCTTAATATACATTCCTTAAGATAGTACAAATATAGCAACAAATAACAAAAACAGTCTAGGACAACCACCCACCTACAACCCTGTTAGACACAAACCATCATAACAGGATATGATTATGCATGTAATAGATATATAAATATTATGCATATCTTTTTGCGGATTTTGTTTTTGTTTTGGATATTTTTGTTTAGTTGAGGTTTTTGTAAAAAAAAAAAAAAATATTTAAAATAATAATAAATAAATGCATAAACATATTTTAAAATATATTTTTTTATTTTAAACAATTATTTAATGTGGGGACATTAATTAAATTTTTTTATTTTTAAAATATTTAAATTAAATATTTAATAAAAAAATTTGGCATTAAAACTGTGTCTTAAACAGAAAGACATTGAGAAAATACAATACAAAAATATAAACGGTGTAATGAATGAGTTTGGGCCAGCAGAGGGCGAGAGAGGTGCGCAGCTGTTGGACAGGATATAAATAAGCATTGTGCCTTTGGGAAAGGTGTGTCCATATGGAATGTTAGTGTTGTCCCATTTGTGTCTTTCTTTAATGAAGACACGATAATGCATTGTGGAAAAAACATCCTGAAAAGAATATAAATAAACAAGAAAATATAAATTAAAAATCAACTACGTTTTGTACAAGGCAAAAAGATGAGGAAAAGAAGAGACCAGATCGCCAAGTACAGTATTTCGGTTTAAGGGGTTGTTGTCTGAAGTTTTGAGTTTCCCGTTTTAAACTACTGAACTTTATTTGTCTGAAATGCCATCTAAGCTTTCTTTACCTTGCCATTTTCTTCCAACCTCGTGCGCTATCTAGTGGGCACATGGGTAGATTGCAGGTGGCAGAAGTAAGCAAGTTCTTTTAACTTGTACTGCTAATACCCCACATTATCTGAGTGAACTCTTACAATCCAGCTCGTCTACTTCGCTCACAGGGAGCAGGACTTCCGGCTCAGCATCTCTCTGATGGTCTCCAACAGCAGCAGAGGCAGATCCCACCAGAGTGCAGGAACTCCCTCCATCAGTTGTACAGTAGGAGACGATGTGCCTTCAAGGACCGCCCTCTAATGACTCATCACATAATCAATTTTGTTTTTTTAATTTGAATTATTTTTTTCTACTACTTATTTAAATTTTATTAATAATTTGTTATTTATTTGAAACTAAATTTCCTATGATTTAATATACAGTTAGTATTTGTTTAATTAACATCTAAGCCACCCATGGTTCGTTCCAAGGTTTCTTTCTACCATTTTGGGGACTTTTTCCTTTCCACTGTCGCCCTAGGCTTGCTCAACTTGGGATTGGCCTTTTAGATAATTGTATTACTGTAAAGCTGCTTTGAGACAATGCTACATTGTAAAAAGCGCTATATAAATAAAATTAAATTGAATTACCAATACTGTACTGCTAATACTGTACTACTAATACTGTACTACCAGTACTGTACTGCTAATACTGTACTACTAATACTGTATTACCAATACTGTACTGCTAATACTGTATTACCAATACTGTACTGCTAATACTGTACTACTAATACTGCATTACCAATAGTGTACTACTAATACTGTACTACTAATACGGTATTACCAATACTGTACTACTAATACGGTATTACCAATACTGTACTACTAATACTGTACTGCTAATACTGTACTGCTAATACTGTACTACCAATACTGTACTACTAATACTGTACTGCTAATACTGTACTACCAATACTGTACTACTAATACTGTAATGCCAATACTGTACTACTAATACTGTACTACCAATACTGTACTGCTAATACTGTACTACTAATACTGTATTACCAATACTGTACTACTAATACTGTATTACCAATACTGTACTGCTAATACTGTATTACCAATACTGTACTACTAATACTGTATTACCAATACTGTACTACCAATATTGTACTGCTAATATTGTACTACTAATACTGTATTACCAATACTGTACTGCTAATACTGTACTACTAATACTGTACTGCTAATACTGTACTAATAATATTGCACTGCTAATACTGTACTATTAATACTGTACTACCAATACTGTACTGCTAATACTGTAACTTTGTTAAAAAAAGTTAAAAGTACAATTAAAACACAGTCGAAAACATTAAACATGAAACAGTTTAAAATAATAAAAGGCAGAATGCAGGTAAATACACAATCAGGTGTCATATGCACAGCTAAACAGAAGAGTTTTTAACCTGGACTTTAACAATGTTGTAGTAGAGGCCAGCCTCACATCTTCAGGGAGACCATTTCAGATTTTAGCTCCATTAGCTTACTTCACCATGTTTAGTCCTGACTTTGGGAACCAGTAGAAGGCCTCTGTCTGATGTTCTCAGGGTCCGAGATGGTTCATATGGGACCAACATGCCAGAGATGTACTTTGGTGCTAGGCCATGGGAAGACTTATACACCAGTAGAGCCATTTTAAAGTCTATTCTCTTAGCCACAGGAAGCCAGTGTAGAAACCTGAGTACAGGACTAATATGGTCGTACTTCCTGGTTTTAGTCCTGGTTATGGATGTACTGCAGCTGTCTTACAGCTCGTTTAGGAAAGCCAGTAAGCAGACCATTACAGTACCATCACAAAAAATTAGATATCATCGACTCTTTAAAACTGTCACTGCAATTCAGTCAAACACACTGCAGCTTTACACAGTTCTTCTTTTAAACACCCCACTATACCACTTCGTTTAAAAATACTTTTGCAAATCTTTTAGATATATTAATAGTTTTTAATATACTAATAAATCACTGTCCCCAAGGGCATGGGGAAACCTGTACCTGTTTATTTCTGAGAGTATTGCATGAATGCATTATGCTGAACATTACAAAGTGCTAGAAAGTCTGTACAGGTTTTTACTGTCACGCACAACACAGAACAGATTTTATTAAATAGAAAAATAATAAACAGATAGATAAAACAGATGAAGTAATAGAAAATTGAATGAGTAAAATGTAAAATAAAATATATAGTGTAATGGGTATAAGTATCAAGTTCTTGTATTTTATTACTTACCACCTCTGCTCACAGTAGCATGGGACCCATTTTAAGTCTGCTCTGTGCGGGTTCCCACATATTCATTACCTTTTTCTATTACAGTTATCCCCTTGATTTTCATAATACCTTGTACTATAGCAAGTACTGGCAGTGCTCACTGAATCACCATATTCATGGTTTTACACTCCCCTCCACAAGTATTGGAACTGTGAGGTCAATTCTTTTATTTTTGCAGTAGATTGAAAACATTTCGATTTGAGATTAAAATATGCAGATGAGACAAAATGTCAAGATTTCAGCTTTTATTTCCAATACTTTACACCTGGATATAAAGATACACCTGGACACAGGTCAGAAGGTAGAACCTTTTGTCTGAACCTACCCATTTTTCTTGTTAGCAAAAGTACAGGCAGTTAAAAGAGGTAGATTTGTTGCCCAAATGTGTCCTGTTACATTGTTTATTCAAACAATAAATAACACTGAATATCTATGCTCAGTTTCTTATATGGGTTTCGCCTGTGCATACTGTGTATTTATAGTTAGAGGAATAACCAACATGAGTGCCTCAACACTGGTGTACTAAGCAATAAATGTGGAACAACAGCAGTTGATGACAAAAAAATTGTGGGTGCTCTAAAGAAAGACCCTAAAACAACTGCTTGTGACATCAGCAACAACCTCCAGAGGGCAGGAGTGAGGGTATCACAATCTACTCTACAATCTACAAACCACTAATTAGCAAGAAGAATAGGAAGGCCAGGCTGGTATTTGTCAAGATGTCTAAAGTTTGGAGAAAGAAAAGATCTGCTGCTGATCAAGCTCAACAAGCTCATCTATGAAACACAATGGATGTAATGTCACAGCGTGGGCTTGCATGGCTTCTTCTGGGATGGACTCATTCATCTTCATTGCTGATGTCACACATGATGGCAGCAGTACAATGAGCTCATAATTCTACTAAAACATTTTTTCTGTCAAATTGAAGAAAGATGCAACCAAACTGGAAGATCTTTCATTCTCTGCATATAATATAGTACAAAGATAGAAGCTACAGTGAAAGTTTAGTGATGTCAGTGGTTTAAAGGTTTAATCTTGCAAGCAAATAAGTTACAACTAAATATTAAGTCTTATTCATTTTAATCTATTTTAAGTTTCTCTGTTATAATACATTTGCACACAAAACATGGTGCTACCTTCTTCACTTTGTATCAGATACTATCATACCAGATACAGTCGATTCCGGTTAATCGGATCACATGATCGTTTTTGTTACAAGACCGGATGTGCTATATAACATATTAAATGTTTAATAAACCTTTATTGTGTGATTTACACGTATAGCAAACATACAAGCAAGAGCTACTGTTGCTTACCAACTTGGTTCATTGAAAAATACATTTGCAAACAAGTTTTTCGAAATTATCTACAACACAATGTATAGATACTCAGCATGCGAAGCATAATACTGTAAAAACAAGTTCTTACTAAATTCCAGTCAACGTTTAAAGACCTTATCCAGTGTGATGTGATATCCGCTTTAGCAGTGGCTAAGTGACTTTTGGCTTCTTTTTTTGTAGTGAATGGAAATGTTAGCTAAAGACCTGTAGGTGGCAGTAGAGGGCTGGGGAGAAACTCCAGATATTACATACTGCACACGTTTTTGGTCCGATTAAGCGGAATTTTGGACCAAATAAGCGGAATAACATTAGATGTATATAATAGGATTTGATTCGGTACTTTAGGATTTGGTCCGAATAAGCGGCTGGTCCCATTAACCAGAATCGACTGTATTTGGGTGGTGGATCATTCTCAGTACTGCAGTGGTACTGATATGGTGACGTGATAGTGTGTTGAGCTGATACTATTAGATCAGACACAACAGTGCTGCTGGAATTTAAACACTGTTCACTACCTGTCCACTTTATTAGAGACCATATATTTCTTGTAACTGTAAAGTCCGAGGCAGTAACTCATTTGTTGTTGCAGTTTGTGTTAGTCATCCTCTAATCCTTCATCAGTGCTACAGGATGCTGGTGGCTGGACATTTTCGGTTAGTGGACTATTTTCAATCCAGAAGTGACACTAAGGAGGTTTAAAACTCCAACAGCACCAAATCAGTGTCTGTGCAGTGTTGAGAATAATCCAGCACCCAAATAGTACCTGATCTGTGCTGGTCCTGTGGGGGTCCTGACCATGAGAGAACAGAGTAAGAGGGGATGGACAAAGCCTGTAGAAAAACAGACGGACCAGGAATGGAGAAGCAGTGACCACTAAAATGTAAATAAAGAACAAGCAGAATGCTAACGCAAATATTAGCAGAACTGAATAATATAGACTTTTTGATGCATATAAAATCTATGTTTTATATGTAATTATATATGAAATTATAATTATATATCAAATATATAAAATATGCATCAGACTTTGCACTGTACAGCTTTTCTTATTAATAAAATCCAGTTATTCAACACGTAACCTACGTTCATTCATATTTTTGGTTATATGTATGTGACTAATACATGTGACTTGCATTGGCTGAATTATTGTTTTTTTCCTATTAAATAGCACGCACTTGAAACAAATATACTCTGTCAAGTCTTTTGAGCTTCAGATGAATTACAGAGTTGGTACAATCTGATTTATATATGTCTTTTATGCTAGGATTAGATTTTAAATTTGCTGGAATGCATCATATTCTTGTTACCCCTGAATGGACACTTAATCTTTAATAGACACAAATGCAATACATATTAAATAATGTTCAATAAACATGCTTTTATGTTCTGCCAGTCTCAAATGTTGACAGTGGTATTGATGGGTAAGCTCTACTTAAAGATATGGTATGTTTTCGTGAGAGCTCCCTTATCATTAAAAAAAGAAATGTGTTTTTAACTTTTGTTGAACTTTTAGTCTGTATTTGAATGTCAAATGTGGTGGAACTGCACCATATTTGACCATCTGCATGCCTCTTTTAATTTGCTCTTACTACGTCAATGATGGAATCCATGACAACGAGTGTGATTTTGGATATCTCGTCGTTTTTGTCCTCCTCGTGTCCATGTGGGCTTGATTTGCCACTGCAAACTGGCCCGTGACTAATGTGCTGACTTTAGTGGATAAGACACTGGACTATGGACCAGAGGGACCAGGGTTCAAATCCCACCTCTGTCGAGCTGTTGATTCCTTGAGCAAGGCCCTTAACCCTCAATTGCTTGGATTTTAGAACCCTGTTCATTGTAAGTCGCTCTGGATAAGGGCGTCTTCTAAATAACGTAAATATAATCCTGTGTCTGTCGTAAATATAGTATTTGATGATGGCGTGATGTAATAAACTAATGTTGTGTTAATTGTTTTTCTTTTGTCAGGCTTGCGGTCCCTTTCAGTCCTGGTGATGTCAAGCTATGTTTACGATCAATAGCATTTGAGGTAATTGCAAATTTTGTGACTATTATCAATGCGAACCACTGCAATGTCAACGTCACGTGTTTTTCAGTTAAGAAATGATCAACTGAACCATTGGTCGTTGAGTTTTTAAGAGCCAGGTAATGCAGGAAGTCCACACATCTGAAATCACTTCTCTACATTTCAACCTCCCACTAGAGTCAGATCACTTATTGTGACTGGAAACATTTTATGGATTAAGCCCACATGAAAATCGACGGTGTGCAATGGAAATATTTGATATGTAAATGACACTTCCAGTTCTATTTAGGACACATAGATGGTGTTTTTCATTGCTGCAAATAAACATTATATATGGCTTTCATGGCTTTGGTATTGGAATACAAAGTATCAAAAAGATAACCACGTAGCACACTTATACGTAGGATTACGGTAATGTTGTAAACATTGGGTATTTAATTAGCTATGCTGGTTATTTGTGTACAATATGGTCACTGTCAAGATTTATGAATTTCATGCGCCGATAGTAAAGTATACGACTTTTGTAGCCACCAAACCAAGAACAACTGTTCAATGACCACAAATATTTACATATAATCCTGATCCTGACCTACTTCACTATAACTTCCTCTGAATCCAAACTAAGGTCCAAACTTTGGGTCAGATGCTTAATATACTAAAATACCATGCAGTTTAGCTTTAACTTCGATCTGGGATCTTGGATGAATAGGGTGGTGGGGATCAGACAGTGCCAAAACAACCATCTGCAAGTACCCTGGCTTAGATACATGTTCTGTTGAAGGTCCGCGTTGATACCCTACATTTTAAGATGGATTTCTAACAATTCAAGGTACGAATTACCAACCAAAAGTCCCTTTCATTTTAAAGATGGTACTGACTTGAGAAAGAAACAGCAATCCATATGAAATAGCGCGCTGGTTAATTTGGTAGGCAAATTGGCTGGGTATTGGTGTGTCTGTGCTTGGGCATAAACACATATGAAGCAGGCTGGGAGTAACAGTACGTAAATGAAAGCTAACCAACGCAAGTAGAAAAGCATTCAATACACTCTCGGTCTAAACGTATGGCGTTGCATGATACTTTTATCCCAAGGTCAGCCGAATCGTCGCCACGCGCCCTGCCATCGTTTGAAACCGAAGTCTGCTTTTCGTCTTTGCTCTCTCCTCCTTTGCATGAATTAGCATTGTGCCAATTTCCAAGTGACGTCACGGCCCCCAGAAAAGATGAAAATGACCAGATTTGAATGAGTCTGTGTCGCAGGGCTTACTGAACGTCCTCTTGCTCTCTGTCCTCTCGACTGTCCTTATAATGTGACTTGTGATTCGATTACATAAAAGTTCTGGGTAATTTTTACATGTCTATGATCACACTCTAGTTCTTCTCCTTTTGAGCTTTATGGCGATTGGTACGCAGTGTTGGTGCATTATCGCCACCGTCTGGACTGGATTACCTTTGGAAGATCTCACCATTAAGTGTTGTAAGGATTTTTTAGAACTGTGCTATGCTACGGTGCCCAATTAGTTGCAGAAAGTCTCACCTATGAAAGTACGTCTTGAACTTCACACCACCCTAGAAAAAGAGTTGAATTTTATGACCAGTGTGAGTGAGACTGGGACTTTTTGAATTATTACAGAATTATTGAATCATTTCTAAGACTGTATCTGCCTTTCCGAAATAACTCTTCGACATTTTAGCTACATTATATTGAGTTCTGTCTATACTAAATAATTACAGATAATCAATTAACGTAGGAAAGATACAATGAATGCTTGTTTATGGCATCTCAGGTATCCAGATCTTTCTCTGAAAAGGTATTGAGTTAAAGAACTAAACAAAACTGGTACACCATGGACCTCATATTCTAGAGGGATAAAATGGCAAAATAATAATAATTAAAAATAATATGGCAAAACAAACACTTGAGATTCTGAAAATACGACACCATACGATTTGGAGGGAAGAGTTGAACACTTTAAATCTTGGTCCTCCCTCCTAAATTTTCTCCTTATAAATTTCCGTGTGTTTTTCCTCGCCACTGCCATCCTTGGCTCACACAGTTAGGGCTTTGGGCCTGGAAGTTTATAAAGCTACTTTGAGACAAAGAAAAGCTTCACAGTTCAAAAACAATTCGATCAGTTATTAAAAGAACCCTACTTCATTTCAGTTGGAAGGTCTTTTCCCGTTTAATATGATATACGGTAACGTATGATAGTCTTAGGCCACCATTAAATTAGTTGTTTTAGTAATGGTATAATGACCACATATAACATGCCCAAAAATGTCAAACTTGGATTCGCCACTCCACAATACCTTTTTACACTGATCTACATTTCACTCTTTGTGAGTTACCGCTGTTGTTTTTTCTGACTAGTTACATTTCTAATACGGCTTACAACTTCCTGTATTTGGCTGTATTCTAATAATGAGACTGAGAATTAATAATATATGGTAAATATACCATTGATAGAACAATGGTAGATCTGATTGAAAGTGGCATTTTTTCGTAAGACGAAACAATTACAAATGTTCGAGCATACAAACGTTTTGGCATACAAAATTAGTAAACAAATGTGTTCAGGCCTAAGAATGATACACAATACTGTACATTGGAATTCTGTATGCCCTCCATAGTGTTCCAACACTACAGGAAAACACAGATTACTGCAGCAGGATGAAAACTGCTCATTTGGACAAGTTTCCTTCTCTTGTAGGTTTAATGTCACGAATCCTGCCGGATTCTTCTGCTTTTCTGACGTCCTGGAAAGAATGGGGCCCACCCACATTTTTGCCTAGGATATTTGCCTAGATTCTGCCTAGGTATTGTGATTTTACTGTTGTTAACATGGAGTCCAGTTTCACTGGTGTAAACATAAGAAACACTGCAGCATATATTGTATTGTATTTTAACTAATACGTTTTGATCTGTGACACGTTTACATTTATGTCATTTAGCAGACGCTCTAATCCAGACTTAGAATTAATAAAGCCTTACAATCCAAAGCAATTGTGGGCCTTGCTCAGGGACCCAACTGTGGCAGAGGTGGGATTTAAACCCTGGACCTTCTGCCCCATAGTCCAGTACCTTAACCACGAGGCCACCACAGTCCCAGACAGTCGTGTATGATGTGTACCCGTTTAGCTATAGACAGGTTTGGACTTTGAAACTTTCTTGGTCAGAGTAAGTGGAATTGAATTTCGGTCCACAGAGCTTTTTGATGGTTATGTTGAATCTTTTTCCAAGAACCACATTTAAATAACCAAATTTGTAATAATTAAGACTTTATTGATGTGTTTTGTTCTGGTTAATAACATTATGGGTCCTGTCATCTGAGGCTTGATGATTTTGCCACATTATGTGTTTAAAAACACATCTTTAACGATAAAATTGTTGTGCTACATCTGGACCCCCTGATTCCCCACGTGTAACTTGTTTCATTCACTTTTTGTCCAGTTAGTTTCGATTTGCAGAATCTGTGCCGGTTCAGCTCAGATCCGAGCAGCCCTGGAAAATGAACAAGATTAAAAGGAGGTGCAAATGAGATGATAATGATTATTTACATGCAACCTGCAAGGATGAAACAATTTGGCCTTCAAGACAGGTCACCACATCTTGCCACGATTCCTAATTAATTGTTGTATATGGTTAGGAGTACAACGTTCTGGAAATATTTTTCTAAGATCCATATCCATCAATTCGAATAATTTCTACCCTCTGTTTACTGCCAGGCAGCATTTCAGTATCACTTCACTCATTGTGCTCCGCTCTACAGGCCAGATTGTTTCCAGTGTCTCTTGAGAACACGGTGTGGTCAGTAGGTGAGATAATGAATCCATCGGGACTTTGACCAGACCTCCATACAGTGAGGGTTGTACACTCTACTGCACTTGAGTTGAAAAGACAGCACAATTATGAACATACTTAAAGGAACCCTTCTGTAAGAATAGACAATAATTCTATCTCTATTCACAGCATGTACAGAACGGGGTATGGGTCGATACCTCAGAAATATTTCTACACATTTCGCTGTACAGAAAGGACAGAAATACGTTTCCTTTATGAATAAAGCGTAAGGGCAGCTGTGCACAAAGCCAACAAACAGACAACAAAAGGATCCTTATACAGCGCCTTCTTGAAATTAAGTTTTAGCTCTTTAAATAAAATATCAAAAGGTCTATGAATTTAAACATGGAACTGCATTCAGAGAGGCCATTTGTTTCTCTCATATACTATATAAATGTGCTGAGAATTATAAAACATCCATTATACAGTCTTGTGCGAATATTTGGGCAGCTATGGTCAAAAACCTGTTGATTTTCATTGAAAAATGAAAAATCTAGAAAAATGAAGTGTGCAGAGGTATTGGTTTTTTTTTTAATGGCTTAGGACTCATAAAAGTGTTGGACTGTGTATTCATGGACAAAAAAATGGGCTAAACCCAAAATTGCACATTCAAATTCAGTTTTAACCAAGGGTAATGGTTTCAAACAGTGGTTGAGTAGTATGGGTAATAAGGGTTCGGATCTGAACCAGGCCAAAACATGAGCTTTATTGTATAAAATATATACATAAACATGTTTAGAGGTTTCGATCAAATATTTTCATCTTTTCATGATTTTCTTTTGGGCACAAAAACACTATGTAAGTGAATTTCTCTCTTTCAAGCTTTTTCCTCCCAACTTTAAATATTCCTGCAACAATAAATAGCGATGAGTAAACAGTGAAACAGCTCTCAGCAGGGCATTTTCTTAATTCGTGATTAATTAATTAATGATGATGATTTGTGGTCATGATCATTAAAAGTAATACTTTGCCCTTTCGGATTTGGACCTTTGGAAGTTTGTTAATATCGAGTGAACAGGCTGACTTCAGCGGAACTACTTTAAAGCATGTCAGGTGGTACTTACCAGGAAATAATGTACAGTGAAACTGAAGTGGCCAATTTCCCATCAAAATGCATCAGAAGAACCATGATGTGGAAGAAATCGATCGCCAAAAAAAGAAATCACGGGACTGTGAACTTTATGGTCAAACTGTGAGAGTTTCAGGTTAAAACTGTCAAGTAATTCACAGTTTTACTATGACATTTCACAGTGCATTTTTTTTCCTAGGTCGCTAAAGGCTAATGGGTGCAAAACTATAGATGAAAGGTGTCTAAAATGGCTGGAATCGCTTTTAATGCAAGGTTTGGGTTTGATTTCATTGTTTTCTCTTAGTTAGTTGTTGCCATAATACGTCTGATTTTAGCGTTAACTCCAGTTTCCCTGAAAGCACCGACAGCTAGCTAACAGAGAAGCACAATACCAGCCGCATAAGCTCAGCACTGTGTGCTCTTGAGGAACTTTGCTATGGAGCTCATTGATGAGCGGACGTCCTGCTTTGCATACTTTTGCATAGACATGGCGGTAGATCGGCCACAAAAACTAGACTTCTAAAAACCGTAACAATAAAACCACACTACAGGTCGGCCCAGGCTGCAAAGCCCTGAATTCAGTCTTCAGTCTTGCTGTTCTAATATTTGATTGAACACTGACTGCCTGCTCACGTTCTAAACAATCTCTGCAAATGTAATCCACAAAATGTAAATACTGCTCCTTTATCACCTTCTACACCTGCCTATCTAGCATTTTTGCCAAATGAAACATCCTGCTTTATTGCTTAGTGGTAACTACAGACAAATAGTACACAATGAATTAAGCCCATGACTGCATTCAAAATGGGTGATGCAATGTTCAAGATCTCTTGTTCCATAAAATTGCGTTTGCAGTTACTCAATCATGCTGATCAGACAAGACATGCTTATTGCACTACTTTTCTGTACTATTTCCATTTACAAATTTAGCAGCCTTATCCAGAGATGGATACAGCAAGTCAAGGACTTGGGTTAGGTCCAGGCAATTTTGGATTAAGGGCCTTGCTCAGGGACCCAACAATGGGGTCTTTGAGGTTTAAGTTGAAGCTTTTGGTGGACAGTCCAGTGTCTCAGTTACTGAACCACTGCTGTCTAACTTGGACCATTGCGTGTTTTTGGTCACCACGTATCTGATAATACATTATTATTGATGAAATCAATATCGCATCTTAACGCGCGTGGAGGTAAAACAGTGTGTAAAACTACATGCAAGTAATTTGGCAAGTAGGAACAAGACTTTAAGGACTCTTTAATCTCACCCTCCCTACTTTATTGCCACATAAAACACGCTATTTATGATATGAACCGATAATAACGCTCATTCTAAGGACGTGCGCACTTACCCAGAAGGAGCAGCTTAAGTTCGCGCTTGGCATTACTCTTGTCTTTGCGCAGCTGCTTGTCGATCTCCTGGTTGATCCTCTGGCGCTCCTTCTCATCGGCAGACATACAGCATCCAGCCATCTCTGTAGACTTTATCACAGCTTGACTTTTTCCACTTCTGTCTTGCGCTAAAACCGTTCGGCACTGTGTCTTGTGGTTTTGGTTCTCGCGTCGGCGCTCGTCATTAACGTGTCCCTGCTCAGGCTCCGACTTTTAGTGTTCACCTAAAACTGGACTGTTTTCAGGAAAACGTCATTTTCACAGAGCATCCCAGCTTGTTGCTCTGACTCGCTCTGCTGTCCGACCTTTTCACACTGGTTCCAGTAACAGGAAAGAACGCATGCTCAAACAGAAGCTAAAACTGCCTTAATGACCTGTGGTTATTTCCATAACCATGACCTCAGCAGCAGAGTTGCACATTGAGATGGGTGTAAAGGACTGAAGGAGTGAGCCTTTCTTTTGAGGGGAAAAATGTATGATATAAATGAAATACGTAAAATATGAATTCCTGCTTCAAGTTAAAGTCAGATTTGTTTCTATACAATGCTCTTACAATGAAGCACTGTCTCAAAGCTGCTTTTACAATTTTATAGTATATTATAATATTTAAGGTCAATCCCAAAATCTACCCAAACGTTGTAAGGAAGACATCTTGGGAGGTCCAAAACTCAAAAAGGGGCCCGATAGGAGGAGTTAAAAAAAAATCATTGTGTCACCTAAATTAATATTAATAGACAGAACATGTTTAAGAATACAATAACTAATAACAACCATGTGAATAAAGAACTAAAGTTAGAATAAAGAAAAGAAGGACAACCAATGTTTTAAGTAAGAAAAAACAGGGAACAACAGGGAACCAAAGCTATAATTCACACAGGCAGAAGAGTGGAAAACCATCTCGATCTGTGCTGTGACTTTGGGATAATAGGGTAAGGAATTTGGTGTGAACAACATAAAGGCATGGATCCACCCTGCTTTGAATCAACTGTTCAGATTGGTTCTGGTGTAATGGCGTGGGTGATATTTGCTTGGCACACTTTGGGTCCCTTAATGGCAACCTGAGTATCGCTCCTGATCCTGTGTATCTCATTATGGCCATAGTATACCATATCCTGATGGCTCCATCCAGCAGGAAGATCCTTAACCTTTAACCTTCTGTCCCTCAGACATGGGAAAATGTATTTGTAAAAGTGCCAAAGGTTGTAGGAGCATGTGGGGTGCATGGTGATGGGCTGGTGTGTTTGTGCTACTCTGCCCGAGAGCTCGTATCATGCGATGAGTCAGTGAACCAAAACACACCAAATAAACAGCTAATCAACAACAGCGTGGCTCAAAGCTTAAAAATGTGTATTTTAGAAAGGCCAAGTTAGAGTTTAAACCGCTGTTTTCATGTATTAACCCCACTCTTTCCTGTTGCTGGTGGGGGCTCTGACTCGTGCCTCTGAGGAACACAGATTACAGGCATGAGTGTGCCCTGGGATGGCAAGCCAGGGCTACATAGAGGATGATGTTGCAGCCCAGAGGGATGATCAGCCAACGGTTATTCCCTCACTCAAACACAACCAGTCAGGTCTGCACGTGATGCTTCTTCCAGCTAAAAGGCATCAACCAAAATCCGTCTTGCACTGGAGGGTTAGTGACAGTGAGCCAAAACAATAACATCGTGGTTTTATTCAGAAACCAGAACTTAACCCAATTAATGGGGTAACCGAAAGAATTCTATTTATTCAAACATCCAACATTGTAGATAAAGGTCTACAAAACGGCTACAATATTTGTAATGTTATTAAATACAGCCAGTTATTAAATACAAATGGTCACATACAGTACTTTTAAATGTTTCATTCATGTATTCAGTTTATTCACAACTTATTCTCATACCAATTGTTTGTGGTTTAAACAGAATGGATCTTATATAGTACTGCGACTTGGATTGCTCGGTTCAGTCCTCATTTTAGACTAAATCAGAATCAGAAATACTTGACTGATCCCAGGAGGGAAATTGCAGTATTATTAGACATAATATATTCAGAATTCCTAGTATTCCTAGTATCCCAGTTCTTTCTTTGATTGTTGGTGCAGTAAATACAAGGGTACTCTGGAAAGGTGGTACTTTGCATCCGTTTTTATTACGTCTAGGGAAAACCTGGTAGAATTAATGTACAGAGTCACCAAACTCAATATATGCGTCAATCATAATAGTGAGATCTAGACTGAAAATAATTATAAAAAAGGATTAGAAAATACAAATGATAAACATTGCGTATAAATAAAGCTATTCCGTTACAAGATGAACACTGTGAGTATACACTGCTCAAATAAATTAAAAATGAACACTTTTTTTTTTTAATCAGACTATGGTAGCTCAATTTAACTTCTTGGATATTAATCTGTTAAGTTAAATAATGGGGACGGGGGTTCAAATCAGCTTCAGTTGCTTTGGTGGTAATGTAATTAACACGTGGACTAGAAGAGCAACAGTAAAACTGCAGAAGAGTTATTATTAAATTGGTGGAGGAAGTTTTGTCCCTCCTCATATTTTTTGGCTAACCGTACCCTAATTTTGTGGTTGGATAAGGTGTCGCTACTAATACCATAGCTTGGTACTTGGAGCCTACAGAGGTTGCACATATATCACATTGTGTATATATATATATATATATATATATGGTGAGTCTTGAGATGAACTTGTGTATGGATATAACCTTGTGTGTGTGTCGCTAAGATGGCCACTGATACCTATAGTGACGTTAAAGAAGCCAAATAAACAAACAAACAAACATGTGGCATCCTT
>JAUZST010000060.1:22995-61421 GCA_034779995.1 Parotocinclus haroldoi | reverse complement strand
AATAATACTGTAAAAAACAAGTTCTTACTAAATTCCAGTCAACGTTTGAAGAACTTATCCAGTGGGATCTGATACCTGCTTTTGCTGTGGCCAAGTGGCGACTTGTGGCTTCTTTTCTGTAGTAAATTGAAATATTAGGCAAAGACCTGTAGGTGGCAGTAGAGGGCTGGGGAGAAACTCTGGAGTTTCTTCACGGATATTACATACTGTACACATTCTTTGGTCCAAATAAGCGAATAAAATTACATGTGTATAACAGGATTTGTTTTGGTACTTTAGGATTTGGTCTGAATAAGCGGCTTCTCCCATTAACCGGATTTGACTGTACGTTCTATGGTTTTAACATTTTTTGTTTTCATTTTCTTTTAGAGAAAAGCCCCAATTTTAGAAAAAAATGCTTTGTGATTTTATTTTTAGGGGTGCAGGGACTCAATTAAGCACCCCATAAAAGGGTCTAGACACACCTGTGGTGGCAAGGTTCAAATGCTCTAAGATACAAACCCTTGAGAAGAACCAGGCTCAAACATGGAACCCATCCTTCTGTATCCAGTTTTCTTTGTTCTGCACTGCTTTATCTCCAATTCTGTCAGTTTTTCTGTACTTGTATTAATTCCTCTCTGTGTGGCTCATAAAAAGCATCTTATCATTTTACCTGGTCTTGTCTTGTTTGCTGTTCCTCATCGTGCAGGATGAATCACTGCAGCGGCTGCAGAAGGAGTCGGAGATCCTGCAGAAGACTTACGCCCACTATTTTGACCAGACTATCATCAACAACGAGATCGATGAGACCATCCAGCACCTGGAGGAGGCTATAGACCAGGTGTGCTCTACTGCACAGTGGGTTCCTGTATCCTGGGTCTACTAGGATGACATAAACTATATTCTGACTGGCAAAGCCTGACTGGGAACTCAAAACTCTGTGATGCGTCTTTGCAAAAAAAAAAAAAAAAAAAAAAAACATTCCCTGGAATTAAAGTTGTCCACCGTCTAGGATTTGTCTGAAGCTCAGATCCACAGATCTACGATCCTGCCTCTTCAGCCTGTGTAGCTAGAGAGATTTATTCAAATGAAACATTACAGTGCTGAATATGATTCTGTTCCTATAGCATTCTGTAATACGTTTAGACCCCGTTTACTCTAAAGCTGTTTCATGCGTTGAGTATAAACATTATGTTGCCTAAGACTTTAAACAGAAAACTTTAGTCTGCAAATAAAATAAAGGACTAGTGGCCAGCCAGCAACTCTGGGCGCAAAGGCAGAAACAAGCCTAGATGGGACGCAATCCATCATAGGGCGCACGCACACACACACACACACACACACACACACACACACAGACTTGCACACAGTCACACAGTAAAGGCCACTTTAGAGACACCAATGAACCTAGCACACATCTTTGGACTGTGGGAGGAAGCCGGAGTACCAAGAGTAAACCCACGCAGACACCGGGAGAACCCAGACTGCTCCTCCCTGAGATTGAGCCCAGGACCTTCTTGCTGTGAGGCAGCGCTGCTACCCACCCAACCATCGTGCTGCCCTAGGCGTCACATTGAGAACATCAACGAGGTCTGATGAGGGCATGATGTACGAGTGTGCCCTCTGGTGTTCAAAAAAGGCAGTACACATTAGATGGTGTAATAAGGTCACATAATCCAACAGCCATCTCTATCTAAACTCTCCTCCTCTTAGCTTATAATCAGACAATTTATGTAAAATCATAACATTTGAGGCGGTAATCAGCCTTTGAAAGTATAAACTGCAAACTGCACAGGAAGCGGGCGCTCCAATGACGGGAGCTGATTTGAATATTAGGCAGGATACAGCAATCAGATGCTAAGATCAAATCGAAGCAGATACAAGACGCATGAAAAGAATGATGAGTAAATGGGGTCGTAAAGAGACGGTATCCTGAATGTGTGACTTTCCTATAAACGTACAGTACAAGGTGTCCCATAAGTCCAGCATCATAGAAAAAGGAAGGCGTTCATGTACAGAATTTGTCCGAAATAATTTCAATGCACAACAGGTCAGTAAGTGAATGATTAACGATGACAGCTGTAACTGGTTACACACCTCAGCCATAACACACTGTTCCTGATTTCCCTGTCTATAACTGAAGATTATATCATTATTAAAAATTACATTACAGTATTAATCAAAATCTTATGATTCTGGATTTGTGGTCCACAGCGTAATATGGTGTAAAAAAATTACCTGCTTGTTCAAGTGATAGCAATACAGTACTGTGCAAATGCTTTATAGAAGCGCTCACGACAACTGGGGCATATTTCATTATGGGATTTTTATATTACACACACACACACACACACACACACACACACACACACACACACACACACACACACACACACACACAGGTCACATTTTGTTTAGCTTTTTTTTTTAACCACTTATATTTTCATATATTCAATAATGTTATAATATAACAAGGAAGAATTCAGGACAGTGCTGTACTGTACAATATCGTAATTCTAACTGCTATACATTGTCTAAATCTTTAAACCTAAAAACGAAAAGGAATGTTGCCATGTTTAAGACTGATTCTCTTTTCGGTCGGCAGGTATCACAAGGGTTCGCTCTTACTACTTTTCTGCCATTCGTTCGTGAACAATTTTGTATATTAGACAGATTGTTGATTCCATTTAGAATTCGCACTTTGAGATGAAATAAACAGACGTCCATAGGCGGGATAGTAAACAGTCATACCTGTATACGTATAGCCAAGCAGGAGCAATGCTTTTATTAACATTTCTTAGATGCATTCAATGCCACGTTACTTAACCAGAAAGAAAAAAAACTGTTCACGACAAAGTTGCTGTCAATAAATAATTTAGATGTCCAGCTGTGAATTTGACAACGTTAAGGTAAAAAACAGTAGAAAACAGTGAAGCATTTATCTATTTAAAAAACAACATTGATTAGTTTATAGGAACAGCGCCATTAGCATAAATATAATCTTCATTAGTCACCTTGTGTTTTTAAGGTTGTAGTAACTACAGGCTCCTGCAGGTGGCATTACACGAGGACGATCAGACTAAATACCTGTGGAGTGTATGACTGGATTCATAGATTGAGAAAAGGTGGTACAGTGGAGTGTCTCATTTGTTAATGTTAATGACTGGCAAAAATGTAGTGATTGAATTTGGGGCATGCAGGTGAATTCAAGCACATGGGGCCGAAAAACGAATAGGTACGTAGGTGACTAGTTTTTTGTCTGGTGAATATATAAACATTTCCTCATAAACCTGAACCACTGGTGTAACCAGGTGAACTGAACATACTGAAGGGGGGCAGTCGGTCCTAATTTGATGATCTTTTGCACAGTACTGTATCCTGACACCAGTTGATTTCATCAGCATGCTAACTGAGCAGGCACGTCGAGCCCACGGTTATGTTTATTCAGCACATGGCTGAGCTGCTGTTACAGATCCCCCACACAGGATACTGTCTCTGCAAAGAAATCTCATGCATGTGCACATTCAATATCCATCCTGTCCGGTTTAGCAGCACCAGAGAACATTCCGTTAGTCTGGCCAAACTCACTCAGACCAAGAGAAGCCAGTGGAGAGTGAGAAGTTTAAAAAAAAAAAAAAAAAAGAAGAAAGAACTATGCACATCTATGTCTTGATTTGGACACGTCGAGTGTTTTTATAGGCCATGCTGTGAGAAGTGATGAACTCACGTCTCAGATCCTGGTGAAATGAAACGTCTTGTCACAAAGTGTTAACATTTTCATGCAGCAGAGAATAACAGATTTCTATTTCCTCTTGCCGAGGTGCACCGTTGTCCTACTTTGTGCGTCAGAATGATTGATTGTTTACTCCAGACTGCCCTGTGTAAAATCCTGTCCTGAGTCTAAGCAGAGCTCTTCACTATGAAAACTTTTTTAAAAACAGATTTCCTTTTCTGTGGTGGAGAAGCGTTCTGTCAGTGCTGGCTCATGCTGCTGGCTCTGCAGACGATGGATGGATGGAAATTTCTTCAGAGTTTTTCTGTCAGCTGGGGGAGGGAACATCCTGCCCAGCCACGTGCATGCCTGCCCACCAGAATAATGCCTGTGTGTGAGTAAGAGAGGGGTGGGGGACACAGAGAGACACACACACAGAGACACACACACAGAGACACACACACAGAGACACACACACAGAGACACAGAGACACACAGACAGAGACACAGAGACACACAGACAGAGACACACACACAGAGACACAGACAGAGAGAGAGACAGAGAGAGACACAGACAGAGACACAGACAGAGAGAGAGACAGAGAGAGAGACAGAGAGAGAGACAGAGAGAGAGACAGAGAGACGGAGAGAGACAGACAGACAGACAGAGACAGACAGACACACAGAGACACAGACAGACAGACAGACAGACAGAGACACACACAGACACGAGTCTGAAGGAGTGAGAGCGGATTAGAATATTTTCATTATAGCAGTGTTACAGCAGTCACATTCATGCTGGGCCAATTTAGAGCAACCAATTAACCTAACATGTTTAAGAGATGTGGGAGGAATCTGGACTCACATAGTAGGTGGTTTCTTCTGGGGGCTAATAAAACTAATTAAATTAAACTAATAAACTTGCGTTTTTAGTTTATGTCACAGAAGCATCAGTGGCGATATTCACAAGAAACAAAAGGTTATGCTGACACTAGTCAAGGGCTAATTTATAGAGACCAATTAACCGAACACGTCTTAGGAATGTGGAAAGAAACCAGAGTAAACCCACAGAGACAAACAACAGATCAGTCAGGACTGAACGGGGGATTGTGAAGCTATGAGGTTACGCCACAGTGCTGCCACAGATAAAAACAATGCAATGAAAATTAAAGACGAGAAGGAAAGGATAAAATCAAAAAGTGATGATAGAGCTCAAGGATAGAAAAAACAAACAAAAATAAAAGACAAAATTGAAGAGGGTTTGGGGAGATAAAGAATCGAGCTACCACAGTTGATTCGTGACTGAGTTTGATTTAATGAGCCAGAGAAAATAAAAACAACTAACAGTATCAGTGACTCAGCTGTTCCACAGCCTCGGTTAGGTTTAATCAGCAAAGAAATGTTTAAGACTAAACCAATTTGGTCTGCTTCAGGAACAGAAGTGAAAACAGTGCAGTACTAATTCAGAACTTACAGACTGATGTTGTCCTGCTCCTGAATCTCGATCTCGACTGTCCTCGACCCTGTCCAAGTCCTTTGGGAGAAACTAGAACTCAACCGTTAAGTGGTCAAGAGTGTCTCAAATCTGGAAGCTCATCTCTGTGATGGGGTGTCTTTTGTGTAAAGGCAGCACTCTGGGCAGAAGCTGAGCTGGACTGTAGTTACATCACAGCAGCATAAGCAATAAGAAAGTCCTTCAACTGGTTAAGATAAAGAGCAGCTTAGAACCTGGTACAGTAAAGCCTCGAGTTATAAGTAGATTATCGTATACATTTCCAACTAAAAGCATCTACATGCACTCAGCTGAAGCAAACAGAAGAGAGCGGTGTGTAATGCGTGATCATTCGGAGTAAATAAAAGTCAAAGTGCTAAATCCACCATAGTTAGTGATGGATCATACATATTCTATAGACATTTTGCAATCGTCGCTTTGAATTTAACCAGCATTTGTTGGTCCAGTACATCAATCACTTAACTACCCCTGCCATGTGCATGAACCCCGAGCTAAAGGTGAGGGGCAGTGGGCTAGCGAGTACTCCTCATATACTCATTTAGCCATTTAGCACATGCCCCGTCTAAGCTGTCTAAACTGCCTTCTATACCAAATGCAGTGCAAGAAAAGGCTCTAAACTACACATCAGATGCAATGCAGCGTTTGTTTGGGTTTTTTTTTTTTTTTTGAAAAAGATTTTCGCAAACAAAAAGTGAAAAGAAGAGTTTCGTCTGCTCTTGTGAGAAACCTTTTTGCATGAACATTACATTTGTCTATCCAAGTACACGTCAAGATTTCCCTCAAATTTTCTTTCAAATTGTTAACAACATTTCAAAGCTGAACAGGTGCTTCAGAGGAAGAGAGATCATTTGCAACAATCTAAAGCGAATAAAATAAAATGTCGCAGAATAGTCACGTCTGGTGAAGATGATGCCGTTATTATACAGGACCTCAAATTAATTTACGTCATTAATTCACAAATCGACAGAAAACTAGCACTGGTTTAATAGCCTTTACAGTTCAGTTGTGGGTCAGGAATGTTGCTTTGCTAGTGCAGCGGAATGGAGACAGCAATATGTCTATAATGCGTGGCCAAGTCAGAGACCCCATCAGATCCTCTGCAGTGGTTTTTGGTGGAACAGAGATCCAACGTGCTGGGACGAGAGCCTTCATTTAGCTAGACTAACTAGCTTTACATCTAAAAGCGCCTGAGTGCCATTGTATTACTATAACGTTAATTGTAACTGGACTGGGCAGCTAAAGGGCCTTGCTCAAGGGTCCAACAGTGGCAGTCCGTACAAACAGTCATAACTCAACCTTTCGATTAGTGCTGTCCAAGATCTGTGTACCATCATCAGTGCACAGGTGGATATCCTTCAAGATGGATAGAACAAATGTTTGTACTGTATATATTCATGATCGGCTTCCAATAAACCCCACATTTCTGTAGAAGCTCCTTTAAACGCAGTCCCACTCTTGAATTCATGGCTTTCAGTCCAAACTCCTTCTAGTCTAACGACCTTTCTTTCATGCCCGGCCTTCAGGCGGCATTATTAAGGTGGGTTTCAGCTGAGTGGGCTTGTTCGAGGAGCTGCCATGCCAGCAATAATGGGAGGATTAGACCAACACGGGCCGGCCTGTGAGCGGCCGAGACCTGTCCTTCTGCTGGCTCCAGCACCATGCTGGAATTCCTGCGGTCACCCGTAGAGTTCCCCACCTCATCCCGGAGTTCCTGCTGCAGCAGTTTAGAAAGCAGGCTAGTGAACTTGTTCTCGGTGGTGGCGTAATCCGGAACGGCTGTGGCCAGGTTAAGCTCTGTTGGGTCTACGCATGTGCCGTTCAGATGAGCGTAAACCACCCTGCTCAGGTCGAGACCAGCTACAGAAGAAGGGGATGCACATGGGATATCCCTGACCAGCTTATAGCTTTCCATCCACTCTTTCAGCCACTCCAGCTCACAGTTGCACTCCCAGGGGTTGCGGAACAGGTAGAGACGGCCAATAAAATAGATAGGTTGAAAAATGGAGAAAGGCAGCATAGTCAGGTTATTACTGTTTAGGTGCAGCGTCATGAGGCTGGTCAGGTTCTCGAAGGATCCCTCCTCGATGAATGACAGGCGGTTCCGGTCTAAATAGAGGACTTCCAGTTCGACCAGGTCACCAAACCAAGTTTTAGAGACATTGGTTAGAAAGTTACCACCCAGGTTTAACATCTGGAGACGATTGAGGCCCTTGAACGATTGCTCTGGTAGATCGACCAACAGATTGTCATTCAGGTAAAAGTTTTCCAGTTTCCGTAGGTCCTTAAAGGCCTCGCTGTGGATAACGCTGATCCGATTCTCCTGCAGGTTGAGAAACTTGAGATTGCTTAGGCCCAGCAGAGAGTTGTAGGCTACAGCTTCGATCTTATTGCGCTCCAAGTAAACGTGCGTCAGGTTCCCCATTCCTCGGATGGCACTCGGAATGCGCCTGAAGTTGTTCTGGAAGGAAAACAGTTCTCTTAGGGAGGCCTGTTCCAGGAAGATGCGGTCGGGCATGTTGAAGAGGTTGCAGTCAGAAAAGTCCAGACGCACAAGGCGTTTAAGTGACGTGAAGGTCCGCGTATGAAGGTAGCGAATGTACTCATTGTGAGCCATTCTGAGCTCCAGCAAGCTCGGCAACCCTTTGAACGCTCCCGGTGTTATGAAGGAGATGTTGTTATGGTCCAGGAACAGCGACTTCAGAGAGGGAAGTGTGCCAAATGCTCGCTCTGACAAAAACTTGAGACTGTTCTTCTCAAGGTTAATTGAGGTAGCCTCACAGGGGAACTCTCTGGGCAGCTCAGCCAAGTTGATACGGTCACACAACACAGTGCAACCCTTCTCCTGGGTACACGTGCAGCTCGGGGGGCAAGAACTAGAGCAGGACCAGAGAGTCAAGCCATTAGGCAAGATCATGATCCACACTGTGGACAAGAAAGATGGGCTTTATAAGTCTAGAAGTTTAAAATGCAATCAAAATAAGCATTACTAGGTGTAAGATCAGATCATGAAGAGGTCCTCATTAGAAAGCGTGTAATTAGAAGCAATAGTCATCTAATAAAATTCACCTAGCAAAGATCTGGTGTGGTGGCAGGAGGTGGGGAGGATAATTAATACCATAAAACTGTTTCGAGACCATTTGTAAAAAGTGCTATATAAACAAATCGTGACTTAACCCGAATTGTTCACTATTTAAATCGGTTTTGCACTCCAGCCATTAGGACTAGAAGGATTAGAAAAGAAAGGTTGAGCAGGAGCACAAGCATGAGGAATACTGGTGTCATGTCTAGTGCTCAGAGGTTTGTTTTTAGGTTTCTCTTCTCTCATAAATACATGGAGAGTTTATTCCTCTGGATTGCCTGTCAAGGCAGAAACTGCCATTTCAATCACATACTAGGTGGAGTTTGCTAGATTAAGTCAAAGCAAACTGAGCTTTAATTTAATAACCCATTTATTTTATGCTGCATCTTCTACCCTACTTGCATCCAACAATCCGATCACGTATTAACAATTAACAGATCTTACCGAAAATGAAAAACATTGTGGATCCTTTTCATCTGTGGCATGTCAGGGTAAAAAACCTGGAAAGCATGAGCTTATTAATTACATAATTCATCAAAATCCCAAATGTACATGGATGTTTAAGGCATTACTCCTTGCAGTAAAAATCTTAAACATTAAGACAATTATTAATAGTTGTAACCGCTCTGACTTCCCTATTGATCAACTTGAGGACAAAGTAAAAGCGAGGAAAACGTACATCTCCATGAGTCTGTTGGAACGTGTAGTCGGCGCCGTGCATCCCAAATGAACATCTGAGCAGATTTAGACAGATCCTGTTGGTGCACGCAGCCACCAACTGCAGCACTCCATCACTTAATGGCAGGAAAATCCCCCTGGCTTTGGGATTAAATGGGTCTAAATGAATTCAGAGATCAGCTGCAGTGTGTATTCCTCCATAGTGTTTGTACAAGCTGCATTTGTACAGCCGTCTTGTGCACAAAATATTCCAGGAAACCTTAACATTACGAATTTTATTAATCACTTTTATTCCAATAAAAGAGGTAATCGAAGTGTTGTAGTAGTTTTCAAAATCATTATAGGTCTTAAAGGATATAGAAACTTCAAGTATATAATGCTTCAGTTTATTGAACAGAATTTCCGAGTTCAATAATGACACCCTGGTCTTCCAAGCGTTTTAAACTTTAGGTTTACAAGTGCTGCCCAATTTTCTAATACACAAACATCCAGCAGAAATTTCCCATGGGCAAAATATGCTTTTTTTCCAACTTTCAATACGCTATTCAACAAATTTTGCTAGATAGTCAATGCTTTATTATACAATAAGTTAAAAGATTTTGCCCAACTGTAGTTAATGTAAGTGTTTTAAGCAGGTTAGCTACGCTGACATACAGTATCTCAAAACAGAGTACAGCACTCACATTTTTAATAACCATTTCGTTGTTTTCTGAACACTCAACACTGAAGATATGACACTAATGTTACAATGTAGTCAGTCTAGAGCTTGTATAAAAGTAGAAATTTGCTGTCCCCTCAAAATGAAACACAGCCATTAATGTCTAAACTATAACAAAAGTGAGAATACCCCCAAGTGAAAATGGCCAAGTTGTGTCCAGTTAGCCATTTCCCCTCCCCGACTCGGTGTTAAAAAGGTCTCAGGTGTGAATGGGGAGGAACTGTAAAATGATTGCCCAGAGAAAAAAAAAGGGTCAGCACTACCTGTATCATGCCAACAGTGAAGCATCCTGAGAAGATTTATGTCAATTTGGAGACGGTGCCCTATCATATAGTGGAAAAAAAACACTGTCACAGGGCAAAAGTGATAGCCAAGTGCCTCAGTAAACAAAACAGGAAGCTCCCCAGACCTCAATCCCACCAAGAACCTGTGGTAAATCCCTGAAAAGATGGTGAACAAACAAAAACCGAGGAACTGTGAGCAACACAAGCATTGATTAGGCAAGTACGGGACGCCGCCACTCAAGACCTTTCCCAGAAGCTGATATCCAGCATGCCAAGGCGAATTGAAGAAGTCTAAAAGAGTTCAATACTGTAAACATTAAATATGGATTAACTGAATAAATAAAGTTAGGGGGAAAAAAAAAAAAAAAACACATGGCGTGCTTATAATTGTACTTCATAATACCTAATAATGCTAAGCTTCAGAAGTCAGATGTTTATGAGGATGACAATTTGGTTTTCACTTTTTTTGCCTTGTTTGCTAAGTGCATCATCTTACATCATCAGCTTAGGCAAATAATAAATAAAAATATATTATAATATACTATATAGATAGTATACGCTTCTGCTAGAGATGAAAAACAGGGCGTAGGCTCCAGTGTAGGGAGGTTCAACTGTTTCAGTTAGTGTGTGAAGTGTTTGCCATGTAATCTGGTTAGGAATTTACCAATTAATATGTAAAATGTTTCATATATTTATCATATTAAATGACGGTGCATAAAATGAATGTATAGTATTCACTCACTATACTCAATGCAACAAAAACTAGAATGTACACAGGTGTGCACTTAAGATCTGTGGGACAGGATGTTGACTGAAATGGACATAACGTTTTATTTTAAAGCAATAACAACACAGTAATTCTTAATTGTATTGTTTACAAAACCTGAAACACTAATAACCAAATGGACAGTAGAACAAAATCATCTTTTCTGCCTTCCGATACTGCGATTCTACATTCTATCAGCAGGAGCAATAAGGGTTCACTGATAGTAATCTGTCATTCAGACTTGAATAAGACGTATAACAAGACAGACTAATTACCCATTATTAAGACCTTGGAAAGACATTTGTCAGATTATTAAATCATACATACTTGTATAATTCACAGACATGTTTTGACTTCAAGCTCGAGCCCAAGGCTTAACTCACAGCAAGGTGCCGCATTTGGGACATTCAAATGCTCAGACTAACCTGGATAAGGGTGTCTGCTAAAACGCTGTTGAATTTCTATCTGCATCTGTGATCTTTTCAAAGGCCTAAATCGGAGTAGCGACTGAGCCAGGGCTTGTAAAACAACCCCCGCTTTCGTGGCCAAACCCAAAGGATTGAACTGAATGTTCCGAATTTTACTAGAAAGAGGAAAAGCTACGAGATTTTGCAGTGATGTTTAACAATCATATTAGAGACGAGACCTTTTGATGTGAACCTACTTTAAGGAATAGCAATTTTGAAAGTGTTTGTGTTCAAGTTCAATTATGACAAGAGTGCAAGTTCAGGAAAGAATGATTTTTTTTTTTATCTGTTGTAAACAAACTTAAGCCAGTCGACTTCCGAACAGGTCCAATACAACTAGTCACACAAACAGCTGCTACATGTTCTTCCCCATTTTGCTACAACAGTTAGAAAACATGCTTGGATTTGTATTAGCATTTCAAACTTTTATTTTGGTAAAATCATACGATAAATGCACAGATGAGTCTACTCATGCAGTGCATAGCACCTACACTACTACATAAAGCAAAGACTAAATCTAAAGCGCTCTGGGACGCCCAGAGAGAGGCCAGCGAGTAACGAGCTGCCCCCCCCCACTTGTGCAGGGTACGAACTAAATGTTATGAATGGACAGTAAGACTTTATGCTAGCGCCATCACTCGCTAACTGCTCATCATAGGATCGAACCCAGAGGCATCATATATGCAAATGCAACACTAGAGAAGAACCACATGTTCAAGATTGCCTTGTGCCAGACATTCACCAAAACAAAACCTTTTAACAGAACAAAATCCAATTTAAAACAAAGAAATGCACATATTTGGAGAAACTGGACACTTGTTGCACTGATACGTTTACGAAACAGGTTAGGTTATTTGAACACTTTTATTCCAAACCTTGGCATGTTTTTTCCTCCTAATTCCAAATTTGAGAGCCAATCAAGTAAATTGCTTAGAAATATGGCCTGTAGGCCTTCAACAGCTGTGGATACTGACTCAGTCCAATATGTCTGAAACATTAAAAAGCTCACACTACCCCGAAGTATAGAAATTCCACACATACAGGTGACATTCAACATTCAAGTGCCAGTGTTTTTGAACTGTCTTTTGGTCAAGTTTCTTTAAACTTTAAAAAAAAAAAAAATCACTTTGAGGCTTACAAACATGTGTTTTTCTTTTTTTTTCTTGAAAAAAATACTTAATAAATTACACAAAACTAGCAGCAAAAGTAGAATCTAGTAATCTGTGTGCAAAGAGCTAAATTCCCCACTGCTGGTCCCCTGGTCCCAAATAAATCTTGGTAAATATTGAGATCCCCGTCCCCCGTTAGTAAACAAGCTGCGTTTCTGTCTCTCCATTCACAACATTTGGAAGCTTGAGGACACGTGCTCAAGACATTTCCTATAAAACTCTAGATGTGCAATAAAAGAACTTTGTAAAACTCGATGGGCACAACACACTTGGGCCTAAACCTAACTTAATTAGCACCATTCATCTTTAAGTTCTCAATACTGTCAGTGCATCTGCTTGAATTCAATAATTTAAAAAAATGTCAAGGCACAACACACTTGAGAAGAAGAATCTATTGCACTTAAGTTAAATGCTTCCGTCTCCTCCTTTCCGAGGCCTGCCCCCTCTATAAAGGAAGCAGTTGGTTAGTTTACGTCAGCGCAGACGAACTGCGAGAGACAGCGTTATGACGTACCTCAAACGAGGGGAAACCTGGTGTTTGGCCACCACACAGTGATCATGAGCACCACAGTGCAGCCCAGCCTGATACAGTGCCAGGCACGAGCAGGAAAACCCTGTGCATATCTGCTGATGCCTCAGAATGACCTCACAGAGCCACTTCTGCCTAGGAAAAAAAGTGAGCCATGCCTTCCAATGCAGCTTGAAAAGAGTAAATGTTCATGATAAAACTAATGCCTGTGACAGAATTTGTTCTCTGTTCTTGACCAAAAAACAAAACACTAGCATGTGTATATGACCAAAGAGGCCATGACAAAAGGCAGGGTCACTTTGGTACTATGGTCCGTTTGAACTTTGCCTTCAAGGTGTCAGGCATATTTTTGTTTTTTTCGTGAAGAAACATTTCATCAAAGGTTTTTTTTTTGTTGTTGTTTTTTTCCTGCCTTTTTTTTTGTTTTTGTTTTTGTTTTTTTACACCCAATGATCCTTAATCTCCTTCAAAATGTTTCAATAAAAAACAACAAAAAATGCTGCCCACATAAAGTGGCTAGCATCTGACACCTACGAGCTGCCATCAACAGTTGAATTAATTCGAAGCAGTGGAGTAACTGTGCCTCTTTTATCAGAGTGAAACACTAGGTGCTTACCAGTTTCTCGTGACTATTCTTCTCACAACTGGAATGGCCTTTCTGAAGACTGCCATATCCCTAAGTAGGTGCCTACCCAGGATAGAGTGAGCAAAAAGTCAGAACTCTTTGTTCTTTATAACAAAGTAGCCACACAGAAGAACCCAAGCTTCTGTGCTGGTTCCATGAGCTGTTCCGTTCTCTGGCCTGTAATGCAGGCTAAGTGAGATCCCTGTGTCAATTTAAAGTTCAAATGGAATTGTGACTCGTTCAAGCCACCTCCTTTTTGCCAAGGTTTGATTAAGTACAAGCTTTTATATGCCTTACAACAAAAACAAACTGCGCTCTCGGCCAAGTTCATAGTGAAATGACTCCAAAAAAAATCCTGTCTAAATTTAAAGGCACAATACATTAACATAGAAATGATCCTCACTTTGTTTTGTTTCTAAACAAGAAAAGAAAAGTGCAGGCGAAACTAAGCCCAATATTCTATATCAAACATAACTGGGAGCCCGTGTTGTTTCCTGACTGCAGAGTGACTCTGCTGTTCTGTCACGGCCATTCTTCATTTCAGCTCCATTCAGAATGCAGGCAGAGGATCCCAGCATGTAATGTACTGCGAGTTCTTAAAGCTACACAAGGCGCAGAGTCTGGCTATGTTAACATGTGGTTTCCGTTCAGCTAGTCTGGCATGGCGAGCCACTGCACTGACACACTTAGTTGCCCCACCAGTCCACTTGGGTGTAGGTTCCCCCGTAGTTCCCATAACTTCCCCCATAGCCGTCGCTGACGAAATTCCCAAAGCCACCTGGGACAGAGCCGGGGGAAAAAAGAAAAAGGGGGGAAAAAAAAAAAAAAAAAAAAGTCAACAGGTCTGTTTTCAACTGCAGCACCCATAACAGGGCAAGTTACACTTACCCTTATTACCACCGAAACCTCTGTTGCCTCCATGGCCTCCAGCACTGCGAGCTCCACGGCCACCAAAGCTGTTGCCGCCGGCCGCCATCTGACGGTAATCTCTGGCTCCAAACCCACCAGAAAACCTGCGCATCAACACAACATTGTTCAGAATACAGAAGAGTTTAAAGGGAATAAATGCAGCTCTGAAGATCATGGAGCATGCACCTCTTTGAGCGGCCCCGGTTGCTGCTCTTGTGCTGATGCTCAAAGGCCAAGCTCTCTAGCCAGGAAGGAACTTCCTGCTTGGCCTCCACCAAAATGTCCAGCAGGTCTTTGGTGATGTTGCTGTTCTTGTCATTGTAAAACGAAGTGGCCAAACCTGAAATAGAACGAATAAATAAATAAATAAATGCTGCTTATTTTTGAAAGTATTTAAACATTTCCCCAAGAAAAGAGATGATGCAGGTAGATGGAATTGTTTTACAATGTAACAAAACTTAATTTATTTTTTATTTATTAAACTGCTTAACAAATTTAAATAAATGCCCAGCAATTGCGTCACTCTTGTCATTATTAGCTTAATCCATTATATATCAGCTATTGGTCACAATGCTATATAAGCACTGGCATGGGCCATTTAAATTAAAAAAAAAGGTCAAATAAAATACCACCTGTCTAGTACACAAATTAAACTAGTGGTCTACCTAACATGCATGACTGAAGTTAAAAATGAGAGCACAAACTGCACCAGGAGACAACCTGCCCTGCTGGTTTTAAAAACGTTATGTTGCTCAATAGACAAAAATTAAACTAATTTCGGCATATGTGAATTACCAGCTGAGAAGAATATGAAAATTATGACCAACTTTGTCGATGAAATGCACTGTCAAGGACAGTTACAGCTTATATGCTCTGCCTGAACATAAATCGTTTGTTGTGGCAAAATGAGAAAACTTCTACAGTTTATACTTAAATGTCTCAGATAAAGGCACATGAAGACATTCAGTGTTATTCGCATCAAGGTCAGAACAAAGCAACAAATTAATATCCTTATTCCGGCAAGTGACAGGCCATGTCTGACAGAGGTTCGACCAGACGGGGTCCTGCAATGGACTGGCTCCCAAATTAAGATGTGCTCATCTACATGCTGTGAATTTCAGCACAGACTCAAAACAGTGCAAACAGCAACCTCATCCTCTGTATAAATATTAATACCAAGCACACTCGTGTGTGTGTGTGTGTGTGTGTGTGTGTGTGTGTGTTTTTTTTTTTTTTTTTTTTTAAACTCACCAAGATTGCCCACACGCCCAGTACGCCCAATGCGATGAACATACTCTTCAATATCACTGGGAAGATCAAAGTTGATGACATGCTTCACGTTGCTAATATCAAGCCCACGGGCAGCGACCTGTGAAAGGTACAATTTTTAATAAGTGCTTTTACCTTACAACATGCCCAAGAGACTTTACAAAACCTCAGTGTACTCACAGCTGTGGCAACCATAATGGGGCAGCGCCCTGAGCGGAACTGGTGAAGAGCCTCTTCTCTGTCCCTCTGGGAGCGGTCACCGTGGATGCTGGTGCAGGCATAGCCCTCACGGTACAGGAAGTCCTCCAGGGCATCGGCACCTTTTTTAGTCTCCACAAACACCAGAGTGAGGGAATCCTTGCCTGGAGCCAAAGAGACAGTCTTATAGTCTGCATGAGAGTGCACGGATCCCAAATTTTAAAAAAAGAGAATTTAATTCAAAAAAGGTACAATGGCAACTCAAAACATGGGGACGGAGACGGTTTTGCATAAGTTGACAACCATTAAGTGTTTTTTTTTTTAAATGACCTTTAAGCTAGAAGAGCTTAAAAATATATCGGCTAATTTTTAAAATAGGGACCATGGAGTTAAATAGGGTTCAATGTTTGTCACAGCTTGTTTATGCACTTTCTTTAATGGCCATCAAAGCAAAGCTCAGCAAGAGAAGGTGAGTGAGAGGAATGAATGAAATCGTCTTGTTGTTTTTCAGGTGGGGGGGGGGGGGCTTCTTGCCAGCAGCCCTCTGAAGGAACAGCAGTCTTTGCTTAGATAACGTTGACATGGTAACAGTGACCAGTGAAGCATCTCTACATGCTTTGTGCCAAGTTGCTATGGTAAGATACAGATGAATGCTAAGCCAGGCAGTCACTCGCTAATTTCTCTGATTAATGTTATGCAGGTAACCATGGAAACACAGATTCAAGGCCATTTTAGTTCCTACCATCAATTTTAACATGACATATCTTTTGAGACAAAGCAAATCTGTTTCTTGGACAAGAATTTTAAATGACTTCAGTTGCACAACTGGAAAATCTGTTACCATGGTTAGGCATGATTTCCAGAGACAATAACCACAGGGATGGAAAAACGGGCCATGTTGCAGGCAAATTATACATACCAAAACTAAAACGATATCTTTGGCAGCAATGGAGCAAAGAGTGAATGCATGTGTGGGTCAGACAAGCATCCTAACCAAAATGCTTATTTGATTCAAAAGAATGAAAAAAGGAAAAAGTCAAACTTAAATGGGGCTAGTGGAATATGGACGCGTTTCATGTTAGACTATAAAAGTCCACACTTACCTGGCCTCTCGGGAGTTTCGGTTGAATTTTCCTGAACCTCACATGGAATGACTTTAAATAGAACCAAATCTCCCAGTAAACTTTATGCACCCTTTAACCACTGAAAATCTTTCCACAATAAGTTTATTTAGAAGAAAAGAGAAAAAATAAATCTCAAGATGCTCGTGTTAGGGAGTAGACCAGAGAATTAAATAAATCTGCAGCAAACATTGAACCTCTGAATACCTTATGGCTTGCCTTCTTTACCCAGTATTCATAAACAGGTACAGGTTTAGTCTATCAGCTACATCCTAGGTGCAATTTGTTCGGCTACATCCTGTTCAGGGGTTTCATGTAATGCATTCATAAAGCAAGTGCAATTTTAATTCTGCAACAGCCTTTTACTAATGGCTTACTCCACCCAGCTTTAAAGCAATACATAAATATTAAGAATTAACAGCATCTGTGGAACAATCTGCGCCCCAAAACACCGAAGTGCTCATAGAGAGCTTTCTGATGATGATTATACCACTAGTACAATCTTTTGTGGATGTAGGAAATCAAATTAATTTGAACTGCATTTACTTATCTAATATCCACTAATTTTAAGGGTAAAATGACATGCCTGCCTTACTGTACAGACTACACAAGCATAAAAGAGGTAACTACCTGTGGCATTGAGCAGGTCCAGCAGGAATGAGCGTTTGTCGCTCTCTTCTACCCAAACCACCTTCTGAGTGATGTTCTCTGAGGTAGAGCCTACACGACCAACGGCCAAGAAGATGTACTCCTCCAAAAAGTCACGGGCCAAAATCTGTAACCGAGGTGCGCGTTAACGACGACGACTACTGTAATCATCACAAGTGCCAACGAGCATAATCGTGTACGAAGCACTCATTTACCTGGATCTCCTTGGGAAAAGTGGCGCTGAACATCATGGTCTGGCGTACGCCCTTGGGAGGCATGGTATCCTGCTCTACAATACGCCGGATCTGTGGCTCGAAACCCATGTCCAGCATTCTGTCAGCTTCATCAAGAACCAGGTAACTGGTGAGTGAAAAAGATTAAGACCATTAATTAAGAACAACTTTTTCACCCCAAATTGTCTCATCTGATTCCTTTTAGGTACATGTGCATTAACTGTGCCATTTTATTTTGCAACCAAGGCAGAGATGGGTCCCATATCAGTATTGGGTACGATACTGACATCATTCACTTATCAGATATCAGACTGAGAGTGCCAACAATAACAACCTTAATATTAAAGTTAAGAAATCCTCCTGCATCTGAATCTGTATTAGCAGTTCTGTACTGGAATAGGATCGGAACTGAAACGTGGATCGACCCATAACTAGATAGGAGAACTGTTATTACTAGTCAGACAATCATATTAAGGGCCATTGATGGAGGTTAACTCAGGTTTTTGAAATGTGGGATGAAACTTGAGTACCTGGAGGAAATCCACATGGAAACCAGGAGGAAAGGCCCTCCACAACTGAGGTGTCCATAGCCAGGATCAAACCTGGGATCTCTGGAGCTGTGAGGTGACTGTCCTGGGTGCTCCAGTGCTGCCTCCTAAAGCCCAAGGCTGAAGGGCAGGTGGACGGATACAGTGGAGATTCACTAGCTTACCAGTCCGGAAATCCAGGTTTGATATCCGGTGGTGACTTCCTGCAGAGTCCCCATCACACAGTAAACTTTCTGTGTGTGCGGGAGTTAAAGCTTAATAGGGTAAACAGCTACCCCTTCCTAGCCCAGAGTATACAATCACCTGCATCCAGTAAATACTAAAATAGGCTATGGACCCCGTTAGATAAGAGGAAAAACCCACAGCAGTACATTTTTTAAAAATAAGCTGTTGTGAGAGAACTCACTTGCAGTACTCAAGGCCGATCTTGCCTCGCTCCATCATGTCTACCAAACGCCCAGGAGTGGCCACCAGCAGGTGGCAGCCTCTCTCCAGGTCACGGATCTGCTGGCCGATATCTGCCCCTCCGTACACCACACACGGGCGCACCCTGGAGCGGTATGCAAACTACAGCACACACACAGACAAGAGGTTATCATCTGCAGAGGAAGTACCATTCTTGTCTAATAAGAGTCTTGACCCATTTAGGACCTACCTTCCTGGCTTCATCATAGATCTGAAGAGCGAGTTCTCTGGTCGGAGCCAGGACCAGTGATATTGGATACTGCTTACGGCGGCCATATTTGCCATTCTCCTAAAACAATAACAGAGCTAGGATCGTCAACAAACCTTTAACAAATCGATCATGTACGCTAAAGCATTAAACCTCGAGGGACTTTTTGAAATTCAACTCAAGTTAAAAAGACAAGAAAAACCTGGCCACTGTTCTTTGAAGCCTCTAAAGCCTCTCCTGGTCCATCAGTGTAGATCTGACTCAACACTGGGAGCAGGAATGCTGCAGTCTTCCCCGATCCTGGGTGAAGCACAACGCCAATCATGAGCAGCCAGTACAGCTTGGAATGAGAAATTATACTCGCATCCTCTGTAGAACATGACCTACCTGTCTGGGCACAGGCCATTAGGTCCCTCTTGCCTTTGATGATGGGAATAGCATGCTTCTGAACCGGGGTGGGACGAGTATAGCGGCTCAGAGTTATGTTACCCATAATGATCTCCCCCATGTCAACATCATGGAACTGAAAAGTTAATTATTATTTATTATTAAGGCATTCTTTATTAGTTTTAAAAAAATGTAATACATTAATAACGCGAGATATTCAACAAATTATATTCTAAATGATTTTAACCAATTGTAAATCTGTTTTCAGCAGGTTATATCATTAGTGTAACATATGAGACTCCATGGTTTGTGATGCAACCAACCTGTATTAGTATTCGAAAAAACTTCTAATCCTAGATTAAGATATTAAGATGCATGTACTTATTTAATTTACCGGTATTTGCATGCATTTATATCAAACAATACCAATGGAGAGCAGTGACACCGACAGAAACAAGTGTATACACACACATCAATAACCACTTAAAACATAAATTTATTCTCAGACAATAGGTGGTGAAAATCTAATCTTTAACAGGTTCAATTCAAACCCCTTATTGAAATTAATTAGACAAAGGCTTTAAAGAACATCTAATTTCTACAAGCATCCAACGTCCAAGTGATTTATAATGAGGTTTGACTAGTACTTTTATTTTTCCTGGGCTTTATACCTCAACTTCTTTAATGAGAGCAACAAGAGGTTGGTGTCATTGATGAGCTTCCCTTGTGAGTTTCAGGGTTGGACAGTTGATTAAGATGTGTTTAATTGTTAATTAACAGGTCTTGGCATACTAAACATCTGGGCTAGTCATTTCCTGAACCCAAGTATCCATGTGTGAACTTGGCTTCGTCTGAAGCAACAATTTGAGAGGATTTTTGAAGGGAATCATTTGAGGGTCGGTTTTGATTTTGCATATTTGGCTGAATTGCATGCAGTTAAATGGTCTGTTTTGTCTCGTTCATCTAGTAATTTGGAGATATTTTATTGGCTGATTATGTTTTTGTCATCTTTGTGGCCATTGAGGATTTAGTTTTCTTTCGGCATCAGATGAGGTTATCCATTGTCTGTGCACATGAATTTGCATTGCTAGCCCAACTGAATATTTTCTAAAGTAGGAAGGACGGCGTGACAGTTTCCTGTAAAGATCAGCTCTGGTATTGTAGTCTGATGGTATTTATGAGTGACAGAAGTAACAATAAAATGGACAAGGTTAAACATTGCCACCTAAAAATACTGAAACTTAATGAAAGGTTACTATCAGAGTCGAAACATACACGTCTGTGTACAGAATTAAAATCTGTTACAAGCTGGAGAAATCTTTGTTAGCAAACAAACTTACATTATCAATTGGTGCAGGGCAATTGTTACCAGTGGCCTCCACAGGAATGTCATCATACTTCTCAAAGTTGATGCCTGTGTTGCTTCCAGAGAACAACTCGCTGAGAGAGGTGAGAAAGAGAAGAGAGACTCAAGTTGGTGGCAGGATCTTTCGGGAGGTATGATAAGCAATTGGTTGTCGTACGTACTGTTCAAGGCGCTCATTAGGTTGTGTAGGCTTTGACCAGTCCTCTTCATCTCTGGACTCTTCTACCCACCGGGTATTTCCCATACCACCAGCGAATCCTCCACGCTCATACCTGACCACAGACATTCCCTCCATCATAAAGTATCCCATCATTTCTCAATCTACTGGCCAAAAAAGTAGTTTGAAAGCCGCATTTCTAATAGAATATCACGGTCATTACCTTCCTCTTGTCGCTGTTCCTCTGTCATTGAAGAAAGCAGGTTTTCCTCGGTCAGACCGTCCACCAAAGCTAGAGTATGCATCCCTGTTCAAACCTGCGTTCCACCCTACTTCTTTATTATCAAAGGTACCAAAATCTGAAATAAAAGTGTTACATGTTATCTTATAGAACTGTTCAACCCAAATATCCTGCAGCTGAAGAAACGGGGAACAATGTGTCATACTTGTGTTGTGCATGGGCTGGTTAAAGGTACTGCTGCCACCCCTGTTGCCACGGAAGCTCCCGCGCCCACTTCTGTCATTACGGGGAAGGCCGCGAGCAAAGTTTCCACCTCCATTTATACGATTGTCATGATATCCATTAACAAAGCAGTTACGACTGGCATCCCATGCAGGAGAACCTTCGACAAAGAACAGAGTAAAATCAGAGCAAGCAGAGGGAACAGCAATGACTCAACTGCAGACAGAGGGTAGGTTAGCCAAAAGCCAAGCCCAAACAATCAATTGGTTCCATCTGGTTCTAGTCGAGTAGTCACATAGCAAAAGAAAGCAGAGTAGTCTTGTTAGCAAAAACTTGGGTGAAAAGATTCAAACCAATAAACAGATTTACACCATGGCTGACAGGCAGGTCACCCTCATTGATGCCAGCTTGTTTGATTTATTTCTAGTCAAGTCTTTAAATCCTGTCTAAAGAACAGTTCAGTCAGAATACATCTGACTGTTAGGCCGAGCAGCTTCGCTGTACGGAAACCTGTTCAGACTGTCACATTCTCTTACCCCTTTGTTTAGTGTCTCATAGGTGAAAGGAAGAGCATATAATAAACAAATTGAACAGGCAGTAGAAACTAGAGTGGTCCGATCAGAATTGATCTGCAGTTACCCATACCCTAACCAGCTCTTGGGAAAAATCAGAGTTTACCATACATGATCTACAATTATGCATTGTAAGCCAATGATTCACATAATCAATAGCAGCCAGCACTTGGATATTCTCAGCAAAATTGAACTGCTCATAAAATGAATAAATTTCTGGACCTGGTCCAACTAGAGGTGGGCAATGTAACTATTTTAGCAGATCATGATATAGGTAATGTGATAGACTATATGCTTTTTATGTAAGATATAATCAGTAGGGATTGCATAGACTAGTCGACTACAACATACACTTTCCACCACTAGACGTTATAGATGGAATAAGGATGGGGGTACCAAGGATGCAAGAAGACAGTAAATAAAACCGATCTGCTTTAAAACATTGTGCCAATCAAACTTTGCTAGTCTGGAAACACATCAGACAAGACGGTGCTTAATTTGAAGAACTTAAAATAAAGGGAACACAGAGTGTGTCGTCAGGCATCGATGAATGTATCAATGAAAAGACTGGCATTTTAACTATCAGTCTTTTTTTTCTCCAAACCCTGCCATCCCCCAAGCTCTCCTAACACACAAGTGTTTAATCTAAGCATGCCAATAACTGTCCAAAAACAGGCAATTTGGGTGTACAGAAATAAGGCTACACACAGTAGTAGCATTTAAATAAAATAGGTTCATTAATACTGCTTATTTTAATTCTATTTATATATAATTATACAGACGTGCTGGGTTTGGAGATCTCCAGCTATGAGAGGTCCAAACCTTCGGTCTATCCTTTTAAAAAGTAAAGCGGCTCCAATTCCAAAGACTGGAGGTGGGTGGGTGAACCACCTAATGGAACAACCCTGAAGAGGATCAGTTCCCACCTGGCAGGCAGTCTGCTTGCCAAAAGCAGCCATTAAAGGGCATGTCATGCCACTGCCAGCTGCTCTAACTTTTACCACAGTGGTCATTCCATCTGAGCAAGCTGGCAATGTCATTATTCCCAGTGGTGGCCACACTAACGGCAGGCAAAGGAAAGGCAATCAAGAGACTCAGGCAGACACGTGTTGCATCTAACTTAATTCTCAATGTCACATTCCTGTTTCACATCCCAGCTCAGCTAAAGGCAGATGGCATATAAGAGACAAATAATGACTAAACCACTGGTTAAAAATGTAGTTAGTGTATGCAGCCTCAGCACAAAACACAACAACTGTAACCCTACTACTAAAGGCTCTTTGCGCGCGCGCACGCACGCACGCATGCGCACGCCAATATGCACATCAACATGCTAGATCAGAAATGAACCTTGTTAAAAATTACCCTAATGTAAATGAGGGCAAGCCTTGCACAGTAAGCCCTTAAGTACAAAAATGTTAAACTACTTAAAAACCTAATGACATAAAGCAAATAAGAGCTGAACTTTGTGCTACGGACCTGACCCTGCAAAATCTGAAAGCAATTTACTGTGATCATACAAAGTTCAACCCCAAACCAGAAATAGTTCAAACAGATTGGATAATGCAGAGAACAAAATAACTAGTGTTTTACTTTGATATCTTTCCTTGTAGACAATAGGAACCTAAAATCATGTTATGTCCAATATATCAACCTCATTTCTTTTTGTATTCACATTCCTACATTCCAGGCCTGCAGTACAGTCCAAAAGAACTAGAGAAGCATTAACCATGCTTTTGGAACACCTGCAGCACGTGGTTTTGCATTGTCTTGTTCAAAAATACATGGATATATTGGAAAGGCAGAAATGTTGCTTTAAATGTCTGTGTACTTTTCTGAATTAATGTTGCCCTCACAAGAGAGTTGTGCCAAGTTGCACTCAATGTCATAGCATGACAGACCCTGGCATTCAGACTAGAAGATGAAAATAGTGATGCATCCGACTACAATACACATTTGTGACTGAAAAGCAAAAACTGGTGTATAAAACCAGACAAAATAGGAAATATCCCAGGTTTACACTGTCTGCAATTACATCAGGATCAATGTAAGTAAATGTAAGTAAATGTAACTATTTTTGCATTTGCACGTTTTATTTCACATCTTAAAACGTGCACTGAGTTTGAGCATCTGAAAGAACTAACTACAAGCAGAACCTATGGTGTACATGAACATAAACTACTAATAACTGTAGTTCAATATTTCTCCCCCCTTTTGCATTTGACTACATCTCAAAATCAGAATGCACAAAAAACAGACTCATAATTCAGACAAAGCCCCACATTTCCAGTTAAACATGCTGAAAAAGCAAGCATTTCTATCATATTAGATTCATTAGATTATACAATTCGGGATGGACGATCTGGCAAAAAAAAGCCTTCTTAAGGCTGGATCACAATCCATGATATTATGATCATCAAATATATATGCTTTTTTTTTTTTTTAGATTAATTTGAAACTGAACACGAAGGAAAACTTCTCTACACATTAAAAGAAATAGCACTTAAAAAATGTAAAAATAAATCTTTAAAAGAGCTAATTTTCAAATGTGCTAAACTGCCATGAAGAATATAATGATGAATAATTTAGTGTCAAAAATAGATTGATAGTTCTGAATTACATCATCACTCTGTGGTTTGTGTACATCACAGGAATTGTGGTGTTAAAATATGTCCAGCTTTCTAAATAGTCACAGGAGTCAAAACTATTCATAGAAGTCATTGTTACTGGATTTTGTATCTGGTTTTAAAGTTGCTGCACCAATGTTCGGTTTACGGTGTTCTCTTTGGGGTGCTTCCTTTTAAGGTGGTCGAACATGTTAGTAGTGTTTTTACCACATCCCAGTTTGCCGTTACATTAAGTTTTTTTTTTTTTCCTCATTCCAATCCACTGTGTAACATTCAACACTGGTACTGCTAACCTTTAAAAAATGTAACAGTTTCAAATTGTGTCCGAATAACGAAGTGTACTGCCTAACTGTTTAATCGCCTTACAATGTTATATCGGATTTTGCCAGTCATTTTGATTTAAAACAGTCAAATCGCCCACACCTTGAAAAAACTAGTCGCTTTAGTCTTCACAAAAGCCAATACAACGCTGTGTGAGCAGGGACACTCAGCATGAAGGCTAGGGGTACACTGCATTGCCCCATGCAGACACATGGATAAGTACCACATCTGTCTGGCCAGCCACCGCTGAAGGTTTGATAGAAGGAAAGATCCTGAGGTGAAAGCCTGGGATAACCTAAGCAGAGGCAAAAGCACTTATATAAACAATCCCTTGCTTCCTAGTCAGGCTGCTTGATTAGACTGAATACAATTTTAAGAAGACTGTTAGTTTCTTATTGCTGAAAAGGTTAAAAAAAAATAGTAATAAAGTGGTGGTAGCAAGCGTAGTGTCAACCCGTTTCCTTTCTGTGCACAGCCCTACACTTTGGTGGAAAATAAGAGAAAGAAGAAAAAGCACAAGCATCTGGCTAATAATTGAGAACAGCTAAACATTTGACACAGCCCACAAAGGTCTGGCTACTCTTCTAACAAAACAAGTACAAAAGACTTGGGTCATTCACATCTATCTGTTCAAACTATTAACACTGACCAAGTCCAGTAAAAGTTTTACATTGGCCTAAATACACTGGATCTTGGCATATGTACTGCTCACAAAAAAATGAAGGAATACTTCAAAATGAAATCTTCCATAACCAAATATCCCCTCATTTTTTGTGAGCAGTGTAAATAATCATTCATGCATTTAGGAATGCAGAGCACCCGCAGCAAAGCTCACAAGACAGAACTTACAGCTCAGTACTGGTGGCACTGTATAACCGCTCTGTCTACTAGAGGAATATGCATTTCCTGCTGTGAAAAAATAAAAAGCAGTACAAGAAAGATAAACAAAGGTCAGTTAAAAAAAAATAACAACCTATGCCTGTCAAACAAAGGAATTTCTTCACAATGATGTTAAGGCAAGGTGCCTTTACATGAGTTTTCTTAAACAAAAAACAGCTAACTTTAAACTACTTGAGATTACAAAAAAACCTACAGACTGAAATGTTCTAAAACTAATCTTTAGCCAAAGTAAACCAGCAATCTGCTCATGCTGGCAACACCCAAAATCATCACGAAAATCTTGGCAAAATCTTAATTACATTTATGCTGCATCATTTTTAACTTATACATTTTCATGATAAACAACTATGGCCTAGCCATTAAAACACTTAAGTCATGCTGCATTTTAGAATTTATACAAGCAAAAACTGATTAAGACTAAATAAATACACTTACCATTTTTAGTGGCATCTTTGTTTCTCAAGTGAGGAGGAATGTAACGCCCTGAGGATAACGTAAACAATTTACAATCAAAAACCCATCCGTACATTGCATTTAAAAGCATGCAAAACAGGAGAAGTATCATTTTAAAATTACAACTGCAAAGAGTATGTAACAGAAGTGAAGACTTTCTGCTGGAAAACTTACTGCCAGTGCCTCCACCCTGTCCATCTACAGGGTTCAAGTCTAGGGCAGAAAGCTAGAAAAGAGCAAAATCCACAGTCAGTTACTAAACAAGCCACATTTTAAATACCAATCACATTTCTGTACACATTAACTGTGTGCACACTGCATTATACATTTACCCTTTCATATGAGGCTATGCTGCCGTCATTCGTCCTGCATCATGTTTTATTATGACCAAAGATTAAAATAGGCAAAGAACATACTGCTGACAATATCCACAAACAATACACCAAATGAGCAGAATATTAAATATCTGACCATACTGTGCATATTATCCCTATCCTGAATTACACTAAATGAATTATCACTCAGAGCACTTTCAAAGAAAGACGTACGAAAAGTAAGATTAAGGCACTGATTGTAATGGCATCTACAGGAATACTACATTACTTCATATTAATACAGGCATAAAAACTACTTTCCCTGTTTCTGGTTGTTGGGTGCAGTAAAGTTGTTTATGTTGTATAAGCTTTATGCACTGTTGTCGGGTCAGTGTTAGTACAGGGTTGCAGCACACCGGTAGTAATCAAATTTCGACTACGGTTCCAATGGCGGCCTAATATTAGGCAGTGACATGCAGTTCTAGCTCACACTATGCAGTACATATGCAGGTCTTGGCATGTGGACGTTTTTAAGAGATTTTAATTGCATTGAACAGGTTTGTGTAGACTTTAATGGAGAGCAATTTGCTAGAATCACTTTAGGGGGGTTTATTTGGATTCTTTAACGTAGCATCAGTGGCCATTTCAGCACCACGCACAAGGTTACAGCTATACACAACATTATCTCAAGAATGGTCATATACACAGACGCGCACAAGTGGCAAGTCAATGCCAATTTAGCGTAATCAATTAACCTAACATCTTGAAGTGTGGTAGGAAATCGGCGTACCCAGAGTAAACTAAGAGACACAGGGAGGACATGCAGACTTCACACACACAGGATCTAGGCCGCTCCACCCTGGAAATCCAGAACATTTTAGACATGAGGCGTTACCGCTGAGCCAATTTTGCAAGCACTGCTGAGAAAAAACGTCCATTGAGCAGGCCTTCATCAGGTCATAAATCAATACTGCACCATTTTCCATAAAAAAGAGAATCAAGTGCAGCGTTAATATTTTTAATAGCTATGATGCATCTTTGGCGGCATGGTGGCTCAGTGGGTAGCACCGCTGCCTCACAGAAAGATGGTCCTGGGTTCAGATTTGGGTTCAAATAGCCTGAATTCTCACTAGGCAATCAAATGGATATGCATAACATACCATAAACGTTGTGTACAATCAATACACACTACTTCTAAACAGATACACCACCAAGTATAAAAATTACTGAAGGGAGGCTCACTTTCCAATAACGGGAGCATCACAAAGCTTGGAGGGTGAAGGACATGAACACGCATGTAAAAGCAAAGCTTGCGTTCAATCGTGTATCAGCATTTCGTCCGGTCATGTTTATTCATAATAATGAGAACTTGTACGCATGTGTAGACTTATACACACCAAGTTTAATTAACTAGCATCACTAACTGAACAGTTGATGTCTTGATGTGTACTGGGTAATGTGTAAAGTCTTGCAAGTGTTGCCCCAATGTCTCCTATGAGAGTGCCCTACAAAGTGTTCTATATAAAACCTTTTAATTAGTGGCTAGAGTATGAGCGAGGGAAATCCACATACAGTTAAAGTGTGTTAGAGTACGGAACAGAATCAACACACACTAAACCACCAGGTGAATCTCCAAAATAAACTGATGATTTGCTGACTGCTACCCGTACTCGCTGCAACATCTGCATCACTACATTATTGAATCATGATCTAATTTTGGTACTGATTGATTGCGGCAGTCATATAGAACCTTTATTCCATGTGACATCCTATACTTTAACTTTCGAAACTTGGAGGTGCAACAATGTATCGCGTCACGACAAAGATTGATGATGTCACCTTTCCTCTGAATTTCCACCTGTTCCTCTTAAACAAAAAGGAATGCTTTTTTTATTATTTCTGATTATTTATTTGACTTGATTATTTAAGCCTCTGTTGATATTAATGTATTTTTAATAGCAGGGAACTAACTTTTTTCTGTTTAGAAACCTCCAAGAAAATGTGCATCGTGTTCAATCGTTTCCACTTTTTGTGCTTTTTTTTAACAGAATAAAAAAAGCAAGAAAATTAAATGGTGAACTGTGTCGGGAGCAGAGTGTATAGTTATACTCGTAACGATACTCATTACAGGACTTTCACTACTTACTAGATGCTTGTGATGTCATTTAAGCTACCTTGAGATTGTGAAAGGCGCTATATAAGTGTAACCTATTATTATTATTTTAATATATCGCCTAAATCTGTGAGCAGTATAGCTTATGAAAATCAAAGTAAGGACTAGCAAATCTAGTTTTACACAGTCAGTTATAAAATGTGATGAAAAAATAAATTAAAAAATAACAAAATGGTGATGTTTGGAGAGCACGGTTACACTGACATAATTAACGATCTGCCGGGGGCAAGCCGGGATCGGTTTTAGTGTGACACAGGTGCATATATAACTCGAACACTTTCAGGCAATCCTGATCACCAGGAGCAGAGCATTATCTTGCTTTGCATACGTCCAAATATTGCGAGTGTTTCCTGTATTTGCAGACCAACTCCATTTCCGTGACTGCACAATAACTACAGAGGCCTGGTCCACATGCAAATCCTACTCCATAAGCACTCTCGTCTTAAGGCTTTGTCTAGTTGGCTAAAGCATTTGCATGTTATTCCCTACAGTTTTAGTGGACAGGGTATTGATTAGTACTTCAGTAGAGCATCTTGATTTTGCTTCTTGTCAGGATCGTTTTGCTAAACAAACCACTTAATCCTGAAGTAAATACACATGCATATACGCAGGTCCATACAAGATCATACAAGACAAAAAAAAAAACTGCACACACAATGTTGTCTTATTGTATTTTCAAAATACAGGGTGAGTCAAGAGCGCCAGGACACCATTTTATTTTAGAAACAAAAGGGAAAATAACATATCTGAATACCCAAGCAAGTACTGGGTGAGGGGCCTATCTTTTAGGGTATGTCCAGAACGTGGTTTCTATCTTGAAAGTTGTCATGGATGAAGGGCAAGTACACCCCCCCCCCAAAAAATGGTGGTCACTTAGTATATCAAAGAAGATTTATGTCATGTTTCATCTGGTTCAAAAGTTATTAAAGGTCAAAAATATTGTTTGTCACAGGTAACTAATGATGGAAAACATTTTTAATATAATTTCGAATAAATAAATATTTTGATATATGGGGAACGCAGTTGCCGTATCATAGAAACGGACTTCAACAACCGACACCCAGAAAGATCACCAATTTCACACAGCACTGTTACATCCCACATAGCCAAATAGAGAAACCATGCGTGTGGATGACAAGCCATGTAGTGATCGTCTGCAAGCCGCCACAAATGAAATACCTCAGTGGTTTTGCCGACCATTGAGAAACGTCCAGAACATAAGCATAAAGTGTTTAAGTTTAAAGCTCCTTCCATAAATGAACTGAACCGGTTACATGGTCAGGTGATGACATAACAGCCAAGCATGCTGAAAACCAGCCGATCAATCTATGCACCTCTAAAATAAACAGTGTTTAAAAAAATCTAAATATTTTTGCAGAACTGTAAAGCAGGTGACAGGACATTATGAATATGATCCTAAGGCAGCACAGGGCAAAGGAAGTGCATGTGAACATCTGAAATGCAATCTAGAACCACAGAAACGGAGGTGACACCCGAGTGTCAAACAGGCTGTTATACTGACAACCTGCAGTCATGTCAAAGGACCTCGCTACAGGATCACCACCTGAATCAAAGAGCAATCAATAATCACAAACCACTTTTACACAACTCCGCATCAAATTAAGAAAACGCACAAGTATTTGGACACCACGTTCTTAATCCCATTTTAAATCTATAGGCATTCATAAGGAGTCCCCCACCCCTTGCCCTTATAACGGCTTCCTCTCTTCTAGGAAGGCTTTCTACAAGATTGTGCACAGTGTCTGTGGGGATTTTTGCCCATGCATCGAGAAGAGCACCTGTGAGGCCAGACAATGGCATTGGACCAAACAAATCTCCATTCTAGTTCATCCCAGAGGCATTTGCTGGAATTAGGGCCAGATTCTTCCACACCAAACTCATCCATCCATGCCTCTATGGACCTTGCTTTGTGCATTGGGGCACAGCCATGTTGGACAAAAGCGCCTTCCCCAAACTGTTCCCACAAAGTTGGAAGCCTACAATGGCTCACAATTCAAGGTACACAGTATGCTGAAGCAATAACGTTTCCCTTCACTGGAACTAAGAGGCCTAAACCAACTCCTGAAAAACAACCCTTAAATGTTATCCTCCCACCATACTTAACATTTGGCACAATACAATCGGGTAGGTAACATTCTCTTGGTACTTGTCAAAACCAGTGTATGTAATCAGTCTAGCAGAGTGAGAAGTGATTCGAGTGCTCAAACGCTGCTCCAGAACGCATTGACCACTCCATGCAACACGAGCTCCAGCCACTCGGTCACAGAAACCCATGTCACAATGCTCCCGGTGCACAGTCTGAGCGCTCGTGTAACTGAGAGAAGACGGTAGATCGAGTCGGCAGAGCACTGGTGAACACAGGCACGCTGTGAATACCAGCATACGCTTTGGCTTTTTCGTGTTGTGTGACCCTTTTGAAGAACAAATGACATTTGTCCCATACATTTATTTGGATGCCAAATGTGATTAAAACAGCCTAGAGCAGCCGTATTTGTAACAAACCACTCAGTATGTCACTGACTTTATATACATAAGGCAGGTTATGGTATGTAGGGGTCACTTTCATTGTCAGACCAAGAAATTTCTTCTTTTCGCACCAAATTGTGCATACAATCCTTGTAGTCCTAAAAGGGTTAAACTGTGCAATGTGAGCATATAAGAACTGCTACTTAGCATTGTAGCTAGATATATACTATTATAAAGCAATCTAAACTAAAAACCCAAATCTGCACACAACAATCCCTTAGTGATTCTGTAGACTTTGGCTGCTAATAGCTGAAATATGCAGTAGTGATATGAACTGACCACTATGTGATTCCTGAACAATTTTCTATATGGGGAGAAAGCAGGCCAGCACAAGGTATTAACATTAAAACAGCAGTTCTATTATCTCCGAGCTGGAAACCATTGCAGAACGTCTGCTCATCAATATCTAAACTTTACAATAAATCAGCCGAAGAGCTAAACCTGTAGAGATGCCGGTGTCCTGCTGACGATATAACCAAATATTTACCGGCAGAGTGGAGATTACCCTTAGTTAGGAAGCAGTTGCGCTTGTGTGTTGACTCAAACGGGAGACAATCCTGGTAATTTTAGCTCATGTTGCTGGTGTTTACAGGCTATTATTTTACAGACGCCACAAGTAGCACCGATATGTTTGTTCGTGCAGGGAAGCCACGCTTTGAATCGTTTCTTGCTGCCTTGACTCCTCCTCCTTACAAAAGCATCAAGCAGCGTAGACGCGGTGTCAGGAAAAATGTGCCGAACACAGATAAGGGGAACTCTTAATCTCGGAGGCAAACGATTTGGAACCAATTCTCGATGCCCATCGTTATAACAGGGCATTTCCAGTTTAGGTTCAAATTGCTTTGATATTTAACATTACAAGATAAGCAACGAAGCCATGACGCTGAGCTGTGCCGTTTTTGTACAACATTTGTACAAGGCAAGTCTGGATAATTAAGCACTGATCACCCACACATTAAAACCACCTGCCTAATTTGATGTAGCTGTGCCAAACGCACAGACTCATCCGAAGGCGTCCTGTGCTGTCCGGCACCACAAAGTTTTCAAAGTTGCGAGGTTGGGCCTACATGGATCGGGCTTGCTTTTCCATAACGTCCCACAGATGCTAGGTCAGACAGAGAGCTGGGGAATATGGAGCCCAGTGAAACACCTAGAACACGTTCAACCCATTTCTGCACAATTTTGGCAGCGTGACGGGAAGCCTTACCCTGCACAAAGAGGTCACTGCCATTAGGGAATGTCCCTGAATGGGACTGTGCTGGTGGGTTCAAACACCCCCACCAGTCTGCCACTGTTTGGTCCCAGAGCAAACCTCTCAAGCCATAACTGTTAGGATTTACCCTAAATGAATGACAGGATTGAAGGTTTCCATGCAGAACACAGTCACCTGTCAGCAGGTTTAATGTTGTGGCTGGTCAACACATTTTGAATCAAAACGGGCTTTCCTTGTTTTCTTTCAAATCTTTGGATCAGATGAAGATTAAAAGCACTTGATAAAATCGTGGCTGTTTAAATGCCAATCGCTCATTTTGAAAACAAAAACCCACGTGTGCATTTCTTTATGCACGTTAATAAAATTACATAACGAAAAAAGTAATTCTAGTACGACACGCGGCCACATAGGAAACAATTCGTTTTAAGTGCGCCGACTGTGATGCCTCTAAATTGACCGACAACCGGTTGCTCTTATGTCACTGATAAACCGAGATTTAATCGGATTATAGTGCCGGTGAAACTGCGCAGTTTGCCCGTTACACTGAAGTGCGTAATACGCAAGACGGCTAAATTATGCTAAGCTAACCCCGACTGCAGACGGTTTAGAGACTAGCATAGCAAGTCTGGCCACCGGCAAAACTTCGAAACGAGTTTGTTTCAACGACAAACCACCCGTCTAATACAACTGGGCCAAGCAGGCGTTAAACAGTGCAGAACGCGATACCAGTTGCGCGCTGATTAAACGAGCGCTCGAGCGCACGGGAGGGGGGAGGAGAGAAGGCGCTTATTGAAATCTGCTACCACGCAAACAAACGCTGGTTTGAACTTAAAGGCTAAGGCTCGGCACCGTGCGAAAACTCACCTGCTGATCTAGACCGTGTGTATTGTCGACGGCCACATGACTCATAACTAAAGGAAATAGTGTGGAGGATTTCTCCTGTTTCAACAAGATCTTCTTTGTTAGCAAGCTTGCTAATCAACTAGCCACCGGATCCAAGCCAAAGCTCCTGTCCAAAACGACGCGTCACTGCTGTTCTTCTGCTTTATGACGGCCCGAAACAATCCGTACAAACTCCGAGTCACTAAAGAATTCAATGCACTCGCGTGCAAACGTGTAACGGCAGTTCAAGTCCTGACCCTACGTCTGTCAAAGCTGTACGAGCGTCTGCACTCCGCCTGCTGCCACCAGAACCTCGCGATGGTCGCTATGCCAAATAGAGCCCTGCTTAAACCAACTATCGCGAGATTTACTTGCAATCGCATTTCAGGCCCGATCATCGCGAGAACGTGCTACCAGGAACTTAACTAATAGGGACGATAATCAGGGCTTTAAACCGCTGGGAATGTTGTATCTGCCCTTTAAATGTGACTTAATGCACAAGCCGTAATAAGATGTATTATCTCCGATCATAAAACAGAAACAAACCATTTCGGACTTAATTTATGGCCCTGTTTATCACAGGACCTGCAACACTGATGAGTGTTTTTGAAGTTACATTCAAAATCCGTGTCTGGATAAATTACTAAGATGTCATAAGTGTTAATAATTACCTACAAGAATCGGTTTTAACCCACCTCAGTGTTACTGCTGGACTGAAAATAGTCCACCAATGAAAAATGTCCAGCCATGGGCATCCTGATAAAGAAGCAGAGGATAACTAACACAAACTGTGCAACAACACGTAAACTACTGTCTCTGAATTTGGTAGATGCATCTAACAGAGTTCTGTAGCTCGTACCCTTAGACTCACGAGCTTGGCTTGACTAGATCATCCATGTAAGATGAAATGAAAATGAGCATCAAGACTCTCCGTCCTGGTGGTGGAATGAACTTCCACTGCATCTGAATGTCTCTTGCTGTCTTCAAGTAGCAACTAAAAACTCTGCACTTAAGCAAGGACTGAAAATGCAAGAAAAAAACCCCTTTGTGTTTTGTTTTGTTACTTACATTAGCCCAACATCCTAGCAGGTTCTGGCTGGATTGTGCAATTTGTGATTCTTGTGATTCTTGTTTGTCCTAACATCAGGCTTGGTCTATTAGGAAGAATATAAAGCACACTTGTTTGTCGCTCTGGATCAGGGCATCTGCTAAATGCTGTAAATGGAAAAGTAAATGGAAATAAACACTGCTAAAATCCTAATTCTCCATACGTTTATGAGTCTAGTAGCTTTAAAAAAGCATGAGACTGAGTGATGATGAGTCTGCTGATGATGAAATAGACAGTATGGATACACTTTTTAGAAATAGTTTTGTATGTATGTAGTGCCATAAAAACCTTTGGCTGTTTATGAATAAACAACTTACACTTATTGTAACATTTCATTGCTGTAAATTTGAAGCCAGATATAAAATGATCATAAGTTCCACCTACTTTAGTTTGTAGTACAAACATTTCCAGAGCGGCTTACAATTGATACATCCGTAGAATCCAAGCAATTGAAGGTTAAAGACTTCAGGGACCCAATAGCGGAAGCTTAACAGAGCTTCTGGACCTTCTGGTCCATAGTCGAGCACTGTAAACACTGGGCAACCACAGTCCCAGTAAGGTTATTCTATAAACCACTTTATACACAAAAGAAGTTGGGTGGTGTAGTGGTGGACGGAACTAAACAAGTTCTGTCATTGTTGTCTCGCCATCCCCAGTGCCCAATCCTTGTCAGGTAACACACAGGCATTTGCATTTGTTTCTAATAAAGGACAGGCTGGACAGATTGAGCATTGCAACAGTGACTCTTGACAGGATCTGAAATAGATTGGCTTCCTGTCCAGAGTACATGCCCATCTATACCCTGTGAATTATCATTGTCATTTAGCAAACACCCTGATCCAGAGCAATGTACAATTAATACAGTGTTAAAACCCAAACAATTGTGGGTTAAGTTCATTGCTCATACCCACCTGTGACAAAGGTGGGATCTGAACCCTGGAACTTCTGGTCCATAGTCCAGTACCAACACAGTCCAGTGATATACTGTAATCCTGACACCTCCTCCACCCTCCATTGATGCATAAAAGGCGTAGTCAAAGGTTCCTCTTGGGTCCAAGGACTCACTGTAGATGGAATGTATTATTAATTATTACTTCCATTCCTAAGAAATAGGTTTCCACTCCCTATAAAAGTGCAGTGTAATTGGGATAAGTGCTGTTCCACCCTGTGTCAGTGGTTGCAGGGCTTCATTCCAGCATGAGCTGCACCTGATGAAATGAATCTGCTGTTTAGAGACCAATGGAATGAAACACACAAACAGGTTTTAAAATAGTTAAAACAGTTTTAATTGTTTTCATATTGTTAAAACTGTTACGTTTTCCCTGTTGCACTGTCCTGTGTGTTTGTTGTACTGTAGCGTTGCATTTTGTCATGTATTTACTGTGCTATGTTCCTGTGCCTTGTAAATTATTTATAGTGTTGCAATTTTGTGTATTTATTTGACTGTTTTGAGTTTGTATTGTGTTGAACCATATTGTGTTTTTACTGTATTTATTGTAGTGTTGCTGTGGTATGTATTTATTGCACTGTTTTGTGTTTATATTGTATTGTGTTGTTACTGTACTGTGTTATGTATTTATTGTACTGTTGTTGTGTTATGTATTTATTGTATTGTACTATGTTTGTATTCCATTATGTTGAACAGTATTGTAGTTTTGCCGCTATATTGTGTTGTGTGATATTTTATTGCTCTGCCCTGTGTACTTAGGCAGTTACACTCTGTTGTGTGTGTTTTTTTACTGTGTACTTATTGCATCCTATTCCACTGTGTGTTATACTGTATTATGTATATTTTGTAATGTTTTGTATATTTTGGTGCTATGTCACACTGTTGTGTATTAATTGTTCTGTACTGTGTATATATTGTACTGTCCTCTGTACTTTGGTACTGTGTTACACTGTCTTATTCTATTGTGTTGAATTGTGTTGTGTACTGTGTCCTGTAATGTGTATTTATTGTATCCTGTTTCATTGTTTTGTGGAATTATTGTAACCTGTTGTACTGTGTTGTGTATTGATTGTTTTCTATTGTGTATTTATTGTATTCTCTTGCACTGTGAAGTGTCTTTATCACAGTGTTACAATAGTAGTGTTAACTGTACTCTGTTGCATTCTGTTGTACTGTGTTGTGTATTTAAAAGAATCTGTTGGACTATGATGTATATTTACTGTAATGATACACTTTATTGTGTATTTGTTATTGGGTTGCACCCTTGTGTATTCACCATATTTACTGTGCTGATTCAACCGTTTATTGTAAAGTTACACTGTTTTGTGTATTTAATGTACAGTGTTTCACAGTGTTGCGTATTCTGTTTCTTTGTGTGTTGTATTTACAGTACTGTGTTGCACTGTGTTGTGTATTTATCATATGCTTTTGTACTGTGTTGTGTATTTATTTGATTTTGTTGCAATGTGTTGTGTATTTGCTGTATTCTGTTGTACAGTGTTGTGTATTAATTTATTTTGTTGTACCGTGTTGTGTATTTACTGTATTATGTTGTACTGTGTTGTATATTTACTGTATTGTGTTACCGTGTTGTGTATTAATTTATGTTGTTGTACAGTCTTGTGTATGTGCCATTTTCTGTTGTACAGTTTTGTGTATTTGCCGTTTTCTGTTGTACAGGGTTGTGTACACGCTGCGCTGTAGTATTGCGCATGCGCACAGAGTGTACCGTGCACAGCTGGACACTAGTTGGCGTCGCTGAGCTCTTTTTCTCTCGCGCTATTTCTCCGGAAGAAACTCGCGCTTTCTCTCTTCTACTTCCTTTTCCCCTTCAGCGGAGTTTAGGTAGGAAAGCCGTCTTTATTTCTCTCCATTCAATCTGCCTTCAATCTCGGTTTTATTGAATCATCCGCCTTACAAATGGATTAATACATTTACTAACAACATCCAATTACAGTTCTGTAAGGTTTATGAGTTCCAGAGCGGTGAATTAGATGGTTTAATTCCGGATTGAATGTCCATGGTGGAGAAATGTCGGTCTGTCTGTGTTTGTGTGTTATCTCTTACTGCAGGGCTTTTGTGTTTATAATGTTGTTTTTGCCTTTAATTCGCTTCGCTTTGGTGAAAGGAAGCACAGCGACTGTTATTTTCAAACGTGTTTCACTTGTAACAGAAAAGAACCAGGCCGCGTACTTACATACTAAGGAGTATGGATAAGAGAGAACGCAACAACTTAGGCTGAACGCATAGTGCGCACTGTTTAGTACGCTAGTCTGCGATATGGCCACGGGTCGATTAAATACCATTCTGTAGATAACGTAAACTATAAATTACTAACGCAGTCTTTCTTCTTAATGATTTAATCTGCTTGTGCCTTATTATAACCACTGTTATTTTAGTAGCAGCGCTTTTAGTTGTTAAACGTTTAAGCACAAAGCGCGCAGATCTCGTACTACCACACCAATTAGTACATAAGAATGGAAAGAGCAGTACGGATGATGAGTTATGCTCTTTAGTACGTTAGTGTACTAGTACTAACGTATTAGTGGGATGCAGCCGTTATAACGTGGCTGGTTAAATAAGTACAAGTTTTACATGCTCTGTCTGGAGAAAAGTTTAAAGTTATTGGCTTAGAACAGCATTACTACATTGAGTGTGCTGTCAGTGTTAACTTTAATGTAGTACAGTCGATTCTGGTTAATGGGACCACATGGGGACGGGATCGTTTAGGTCCTAATAACTGGCTGGTCTGATTAAACGAACATGCCCTAGGTTACAAGACGGGACGTGCTATAATTGATGTAACATATTAAATGTTTATTAAACCTTTATTGTATGATTTACACGTATAGCGAACGTACAAACAAGAACTACTG
>JAUZST010000060.1:0-22895 GCA_034779995.1 Parotocinclus haroldoi | reverse complement strand
TATCATGTTTTTGATCTGAGTCTGTTCTACAGAATGAAATGTCTGAATGATGCTCATCCAAGACTGGTGATTCCATAATTTTTGCAAACGTGATAAAAAAGAGGCTTGGTGAACAAAACATTAAAATATTTGGGTCCATAGCCAGGATCAATCCTCAAAAAATCCTATTGAGAACCTGTGGCCAATCCTCAAAAACAAACATAAATAAACCCAGAAACTATGATCAACTCTAACCACTGATTAGACAAGTATAAGTTCCCATCATTCAAGATTTTGCCCAGAAGCTGATATCCAGCATGCAGAGGTGAATTGAAGAAGTCTTAAGAAAGAAGCAAACACTGACAAATACAGTGTACAATGTAAGTTTAAAAAACATATGTAATGCTTATAATTATACTTCATTATACCATATAAACATCTGACAAAAGGTTCTAAAACAACAGAGGCTGCAAAATTTCTGAAAACCAAAATTTGTGCCATTTGACTAGGGCTTCTGAAACTTAGATAGAAGACTTAACATAGAACATAACCATTAACCTCATTCAATTCTGATGCATATACCTTGTGTTTTGTTTTCTTGTTCATGGACACCTTTTTTGCACATACAATTTATTTTATTGTATTAAACATTTAGTTTATTTAGTTATTGTATTGTAGATGTTTTATATACATTTCTGAATTGATGCTATGAAAAAAAGATGCTATACATATACAATATCAAGAAAACAATGTGAATCGGCCACTTCTGGGCCAACATAAAAGGCTGTTAAACTTCAACCTTGTAAGATTTAATCTGTTTTAGGTCACATTGTACAAAGCCATGTGTTACTGCAAATGCTGTAAATCAAATAAAGCTTATAAAGTTCTCCCTGTCTAATAGAAAATGTGTTTGTAGTGATAAATGTGTCTGGGAAAAGAGGTTTACCATATCAGCTTTAGTGGTACCGTGTCATGTATCGTACTGGTCCAGCCCAGCATTTCACAAGTGTGAAAAACAAGTGCTGAGAGGAAAGAGACAGAATATGTGCAACTCCAAATGATAAAATGCATATTAGTTAGCATATAACTTTTATTTTATTTATTGTCTTTTCAACTTCATTTCATTTGTTAATAAACATAAATTTCTGTATTTCAGTCCTGCAACACATTCCAAAAAGTGGGGTACTTTGAAATATTGCCATTTCTTTTCATCACACTTTATGTTTTTATGTACACAGAATATGTTTTGGCACAGAGGATACCAAGCCATTTGACATTTCAGGTGTAATTTTATTCAGGACTTTCTGCAAACACGTCTTAAGATATGCAACAGTGTGGGCTTATTGTATTTTTGTGTTTCAGAATTCTCCTGCAGGCAGGCCAGTGCTGTACCCATAACATCTTCTTCCATAGCCATGCATTTGTAATGTGTGGTTTAGTTTTGTCTTATTGAAAAATGCATGGATGTCTCTCGAAAAGATGAGGTCTTGGAGGCAGCATATGATGCTCTAGGCAAGGGCTGAAGCTTAAGCTGAATGCTCATGTTCTTCAATCCCTCAGACGGCACTCCATCAAGATGTTAAGAATGAACTCATGTTAACCATGTCCAGAAGTGGTGTGGATGGATGCAACTTGCACAGAGGAAAGGTGCATTTTTCATTGACGCACAACTTATCTTTATCATGATTGGTCAAACACTTTTAGTAAATCCTCATGACCAGCAGTCAATCAGTAAATTAGAAGAAAATTAAAGTTTTTAGAATTCAATAAGTACTTCCGGTTAACTGAGTTCAATAGTAGAATGTAACATGACATCAGGGGACGTGTTCATAAATATTCTTAGTGCTAAGAGTTAATACTCCCAGTGATTAAATGTGTGTGAAAGACTGTAAGATTGATAAGAACGATTCAGAATCCCAGAGCAACTCTTACTTAGACACAAAAACTTTGATCTCAATGAGGAAGTCGGATTGATCTTTTTGCTAGGTGTGTATTCAGTATTCATAAGTATTTTGACCCTTTACTCAATACTCAGTTGAAGCACCTTCTGTCTGCCCACTCTGCCGTAAAGCCCAGATTGGTGTAGTGCTGCAGTGATTGCATTTGATTCTTTGCACCAAGACCCCTTTGCCCGGATTACTAGTTTTGTTAGTTGTTCCAGACTTCTTACATTTGAGAATTTGTGTTTCTGGGAGCATCCAGTACAGCAGATTTTTTTTTGTATCATTCTTCAGATCTGTGCTTCCTCAATCCTGTCTCTGAGCTTTACAGGGCATTCTTTCCTCCTTTTTGCTCTAATATACACTGTATTACCAAATGTATTTTCTCGCCTGCCTTGACTCACATATGACCTTAAGTAACATCCCATTCCTAATCCATAGCGTTCGATATGACGTTGGTCCAACCTTTGCAGCTAGAACAGCTTCAGCTCTGTGTTTATGGGGATTTTTGACCATTCTTCCAGAAGCGCATTTATGAGGTCACATACTGTTGGATGAGAAGGCCTGGCTCTCAGTCTCCTCTCTAATTCATCCCAAAGCTGTCCTATCAGGTTGAGGTCAGGACTCTGTACAGGCCAGTCAAGTTTATCCACACCAAACTCTGCCATCCATGTCTTTATGGAACTTGCTTTGTGCACTGGCGCACAGTCATGTTGGAAAAGGAAGGAGCAGCTCCAAACTGCTCCCACAAAGTTGGGAGCATGGAACTGTCCAGAATGTCTTGGTATGCTGAGGCATTTCCTTTCACTGGAACTAAGGGGCCAAGCTCCAGCCCGACCATAGATACCCAGTCCATGAAGCTCTCTGCACACTGTTCTTGAGCTAACTTCATGTGGCTGAAGGCCACATCAAGTTTGGAGGTCCGTAGTGATTGACTCTGCTGAAAGCTGGCGACCTATGCGCTTCAGCATCTGCTGATCCTGCTTGGTCAGTTGACGTGGACTACCACTTTGTGGCTGAGTTGCTATCTTTTCGCTGATATTTGACTGTGGAATATTTAGGAGCGAGGAAATGTCACGACTGGATTTGTTGCACAGCTGACATCCTATCACAGTTCCACGCTGGAATGCATGCCTAGGTGCTTCATTTTATTTTATGAGGTTTATACCTGTGGCCATGGAAGTGATTGGAAGAACTGATTCAGATAATTTGGATGAGTGAGCAAATACTTTTGGCAATACCATGTATATTACTGTCTGTGAGACCTACACGTATGTATTTGACCTTAACCTCAACAACATTTCCGAATACAGCTTATGAAAGAGCAGCTATAAGCAAGAGTGCCCTCTATCTGTGAAACCCTAAAACTCAAGCCTGTTGTTTATGTTTATCATATTTAGGTTTATGAGAATCATCATTTAATTTAAATTTCAACATACATCAAATGTACTTAAGTAAATTAAGGAATGAATGTTTAATTTAAACTTAAACTGTAGATTATTTCTTAAATATTATATATTTCTGTATATGCTGTTTAATGTGTTTAATCGTACAATCATAATCTTAAAATTAATATGTGTATAGATACTTTCATAGGGCAATCTTGTATCCTTCCTATAAAAAGACGCTTAAAATTACACATAAAATGGAACTAACAGAAAACTTTCCACTAGATTTGAGTTTACCAGATTTCTTAGATGAACGTGTGTATATTAATGAATATCGATTGTGCACATTCATGTACAATTAGCAATTAACTATTATCCATGAGCACAAATGGCTACCGCAATAAACAGTCTCAGGACTGAGGAACCACAGCAAAAATCCTCCAAAATGTTTCAGAGAAAGCAAAAGAAAAAAAATATTCAGATTTGTAAACTAGCTTTTTATTGAATTAAGGGCATTTGAATTGAAACCCTTAATTTAAGAATTCACAGTGGTGTCTCGGTTACTAAAAAGTGGCTTGAAAGCAAATGTCATGTACTGTATGTAGAGTTTCCACAATTACCACAAGTGAGGTACTGAGGCAAAGAGCAAATCAGGAGGACAAAGACCTGAATCTAATGATTAAGTATAAAGGTTTTGTTCCCATTCTCTTCTAACCCTATCTGAAAATGATAATGATAAAAAAATATAATCACTGGAAAGGAAATATACGTATAAATATACGTGCTGTGGTTTGGTTTCTTTATACTTGCTGAGAAAGTGACTTTTGATATTAGTAATTTTCTATAAATTAGATTTGCCTATTCTAAATAAAGTAGACAGTTTCATACATTCAAAGTGAATAGTACACAGTACAAAGATCTGGACAACGCCACACACTGTGGAGGGTGGAATCTCAATTATTTGTGAGCAGAGAGAGTAAAATATAAAGGACTGTGAAAGCCACCAGTCTCCACCTGAACAGTGAAAGTAGGCATTAGTCAAAGCACTTCTGCACTTCGAATTTCTGTAAACCTATTAAAGCTGTTTTGTAAACGTTTTTGATCCGCTGGACGTGTGTGAGATTTGTAAAGCTGCTTAACACAGTGGTCTACTGTAAAAAGTACTATATAAATAAACTTGACTTCCTTCTTTGCTGCTCAGGTCTAGTTCCTTCTCTGCTTGGATCTTTGTGTCTAGTACTAACTATAAATATATATTTGTATACATTTCAGAATCAGAATCCAGTAACTATAAACTTCCCTTTGTGTCCGGTGTATGAATCTACACAAGGCAGATGTATGAGGGGCGAGTGTAGGTGTTTATTAAAACCAGGCAAACAAAGCAAAATCGGTAGGCAAATCTGTAAACAATAGACAGGCAGGCTTCAGGCAATTGGCAAACAGAGTCCAGATGGATTTGGCAGAATCAGAGTCAAAGAGAACAAAGTCAGCAATCGGTAACCAGTATTAAAGTAATAAAACGCTTAGTACAGCTCATAAGGGAATCCAAAATGCTTTGCGTCTAACCAGCAAAAACTCGAAGTTTAAATCCCACCGGAGGCGGGGCTCCTCGGATAACAATTTGCCAGGTGCAGGTGAATTTGATTATGACTCCAGAGACGGCATACATGACTGTATTCTGAGCCAGGGCGAAGGACGTAACAGAGTGGCTTTAGTAACCCTTGTGGCTTCTGGGTCGTGGAGAATCATGGATTTTTTTTGGGATGGTTTGTATGGAAATAGGATGTCTCAATAGGATGGACCGTATCCTTCCCACTCCATCAGATATTATAGTTGACCTCCTCAGCAGGTCCATTGATGTCCAGCGGTTCTAGAGGGTTGTCTGTGGTGGTGTCCGAAGCAAAAGGACCTATAACATTGTTTGAGCTGGAAGACATGGAAGACTGGAGACTACCAGGAGTAAGCAGGGAGTTTCAGTTTATGCTTTGTTAACTTGTCTAATAATTTTGTATAGGCCAATAAAACATGCACTTAACCTTTTCTGTGGAGTTTCTAGTTGACAGCCATACTCTGGTCTCCGGGCTAGAACTATGGTGCTTTCCTTTTTGAGCGTACTCAGCCCATGGGATATATTAGACTCAGTCTTGGGTATTGGCAGGAACAAAATGTTCACAAAAATCAAAAATGCTCCTGGTTACAACGTTTAAATTGGCCATTTTATTGTGGATCATTTACCTGAAGTAAGGCTCATCATGACGCTCATGTGCTCCAAGAAGCCCCATCATTCCATAGACCAACCAGCGGGAATTCTGGCTCTCACACACACAACTGTTAGTTTTTCATACATATAGTTTTTAGGTTTTTCAGAAGCTCTCCTAATCTGCTCTCATTATCTTTATTAATTGCAACTATTTGAACTCATTATCTGTATAAAATACACCTGTCCACACACTCAATCAATCACACTCCAACCTCTCCACCATGTCCAAAACCAAAGAGTTATCCAAGCACACCATGGACAAAATCATAGACCTGCACAAGGCTGGGATGGGTTACAGGACAATAGTTAAGCAGATTGGTGAGAAGAAAACAACTGTTGGTGCAATTATTATAAAATGGAAGAAGCACAAGATGACTGTTAATCTTCCTCGGTGTGGTCTCACCTCGTGGGGTAAGGATAATTCTGAGAAAAGGCCAGAAATCAGCCAAGAACCACATGGGAGGACCTGGTCAATGACCTAGAGAGCTGGAATCACAGTCTCAAAGATCACAGTAACACACTATGCCGTAAATCGATTAAAATCCTGCAGCGTAGGGTTTCCAGTGCTGAAATGAGACCAAAATAGATCTTTGTGGTATAAACTCCACTCGCCATGTTTGGAGAAAGAAGTAGGCTGAGAACTACCCCAAGAACACCATACTTTGGGGGTGCTTTTCTGAAAAGGGGACAGGATGATTGCATCATATTGAAGGGAAGATAAATGGGGACATGTATCACAATATTTTGATTAACAGCCTCCTTTCCTAAGAGCACTGAAGATGGGTCGTGGCTGGGTCTTCCAGCATGACAATGATCTGAAAAACACAGCCAGGGCAATTAAGGAGGGTCTACATAAGAAGTGTTTCAAAGACCTGGAGTGGCCCCGCCAGTCTCCAGACCTGAACTTAATAGAAAAGCTTTGGAGGAAGCTGAAACTCAGTGTCGCCCAGTGACAACCTCAAAACCTGAAAGATCTGGAGAAGATCAGTATGGAGGAGCGAGCCAAAAAAGGAGTGGGCTGCAATGTATATGCAAAGTTGGTCAAGAACTACAAGAAACGAAAAGTTTCCTGTAGCAAATATTAAGTCCTGTTTTTCTATTGTATCAAAGACTTATTTTGTGTAATAAAATGCAATGTAATTATTTTTTAAAAATCATACAATGTGACTATGGATTTGTTTTTAGATTCTGTCTCTCAAAGCTGAAGTGTACGTACAATAAAAAATACAGACCTCTCCATTCTCCAAAAAAACCACAGAAAAACAGTGTTAATAGCACACACCTGCTAAACATTTGAAAGTCAGCCACACGATTCCTTCCTACTGTACTAAATAGAGAGTTTAAAGTGACTCTGTTGCCCACTATGGGGTTCTCAGCGATCCCTGCGATTTCCAATCCTTCTGTGTTTAAATTGTAAATAAGGTCATTTTATTGTTGATCATGAAAGAGAGAAAGTCATTAAAATGTGCTTTTGTGCATTATTAATTAACAAACTTCTCAGAACAAATGACCTTCTACTCGTTTTAATTAAAAAAAAAAAAAAACCAAAATGCACAAAATAGCTGCAGGTGGGAACAGAGCCACTTTAAAATTGATAGTAGAATGACTTTACTGGGACAACAGTATTGGGCTATTCGAAAAAAAACCCAATTTTTAAAGCAACGCAAATGATTTACTGAATTAAACATATTGTTAAAAAAATGAATACAATTTTTAAAATTGTTTTTAAATAAAGTCACTTATAACCAGAGCTCTTTGAACAGGGTACATAGTGGGTATTTTACTGAGGAGGATACACCTGTGTTACATGTGAACACGTAAAGAGTGGGCTAGTCTTAGCTTTAGAACTTTTGTCATAAAACCATCACCCACCGGGATGCTGTCGGGGCTGTGCAAGAGTGGGAGCCTGTGGCAACCATTTCTCTAATATCTGGATGCCCTCTTCTAAAGCATTTATCTTCTCCATCAGACAAAGTCCATGTATATCATGGATAAAACTGAAGCGAACGTCGTTGGAAGAAGAACTGAATATGCCACACTCAGCACAGGAAACAAGTACTGCAAAAATAATAGGAATAAAAACAACAATGTGGTGAATCAATGCAATAATCCTATGTCTTATGTTGTTTAGCCATCTTTACCACCAAGACCATTTGAGTTCACCAGCTAAACCTGCACAAACCAGCAAACTGGAACATAGAACTCATATGATCCTGATTAACCAGCATACCTGCCTCTAAAACACATGTTCTCATCATCCAAAACAATAAATACCATCTTGTTTGTATTAATGTTTACATAGGTGTTGCACGTCAAATTAACACCCAAATGAAGGCTCCAGTGGCTTATTCTTATTCCCACAGTGCATCTGGATGGCTTAATAAATTGAGTAGCACCGCTGCCTCACAGCAAGAAGCTGGCTTAATACTGATACTTAAACCGAATACTTATGGTTTCCTTTCACAGTCCAAAAACCTGCATGTTAGGTTAACTGGTGTCTCTAAAATGGCTGTGTGCATGACTGTGTGTGCCCCAAGATGGACTGGCGCCCCATCTAGGGTTGTTCCTGCCCTTGCGCCCAGAGTTGGGTGCGTCCTCGACCCAGTGTGGATGGATGGAGGGATAAGAATTTGTCTGGCCATGATAGTACGTCCTTTGTTGAAGTCAAACAAAAGACAACAATTTGAGAGTATTTCAGTATGGCCCAGGAAACATGTATTTTATAGTAAAACTAAACTGGACAGTTGTATTGTGAGCTTTCACAGTTTGACCATAACGTTCACAGTTTGTAATGGTAATTTGGCCACCTCATGGTTCTACTGTCAAATTTCATAGTACAACTGTAAACACGGTTGACTACTAACTGACCATAAATTATTTCACAGTTCTGCTATGGTAATTTGGCCACTTCATGGTTCTACTATTGAATTTCACATCTTATTTTTTTCCTGGAGAAATATTAAATTCTGGGGGTTATTGCTAATAAGTGTGAGCACTTACTGCTGAATATTTCTCCCACATCCTGTATTTTGACTACAAGAACTGTTTACTTATATCAAGGAGATATGAATGAGTACATATGAAATGTGCTGTTCATAATGAAGGTTATTTTTTTAAATTCGGTCTGTCCTTCAGATCTAAAAGGAACTTGATAAATATAGCATGTGTGTTACCACAACCTGTTGCTAATTGTAAACGAATGTATTTACGCATTTGTGGACTTTCACAAAGCATATATATTTTCATACTCTTGCTTCCATTTCAACTTACTGTTGTTTATTAAAGTGTCTGTTTGAGGTTTCATAGATGAAGTTTGTTTTGGATAGTCAGATGCTCCCCACGCAGTTTCACGTGCCTGACCGCGCTGTCTACGTCATACACGCCAAAGAAAAACAGGCTAGTCAATGAAGGGTTTAGTGAACTTGCGATTAATTTATTTAGCTGTAATTCCCCACACAGCCACATGGTATCGCCATTTCATACTAAATTTTGCATATGAATAGCCTAGATAAGTTATGCCATTAGCAGAGGTGTTCCCCTAACCCCTTTCTTTATATTAAATAAGATATGACAACCATATTAATGTTGTTTAGCAGCAATAAACTCGACTGTGACGCATACCCCAAATTATTAATATAAAACTCCTTCAGTTGGTACAGTCTCCTTCAAAAAGGAAAACCAGAACACAAGAACATAAAATAAAGCGCACATGGAATACAGGCTACAGGACAGTTCGGAAACACCAATTAAAACACGTCTTTGGAATGAGAGAGGAAACCGAAGTACCTGGGAAAAAAAAAAAAAAACATGGGGAGAATATGCAAACTCCAACAGTACTAATCACTGCACCTTCCCTCAGATGTCTTGAATGTAGAAAACTATCTGGATCATACATTGATTTGTAATTAAGTAATTAACAAGTGGTAAATGACAAAGCTTCTTCTTGCAAACCTGATATGTTCGTTGCTGTCCAGAAATGTTGGAACCAGCCTAAGTGTCGTTTTCAGAAGTGAAGTCCATGCCTCAAAGAATTTAGATGAAAGCCACAAGGAGCAGCAAAGCAGTCACTCATTCTGTGCTGGATGCATTAAATTTTAAAATTTTAAATATAATCAATGTGTAATGTATGCAACTAGTAGTGGCATACTCATTTGTGAGCAGTGTAATAAAGAAAATTGAAGAACAAGTAGTCAATGACTTCAACTCCAAATTTTGTTGCAAGCTAACGAGATGACAAGCGGGGCATTAAAGAATATTTAAGCCAGTACTCAATGCCAAATGAAGTCAGGCTACAAAAGCTGTTGTCACAAAAACACTGACAGATATAAGTGCAGAAATGCATAAGGACCAAATTGTGGCAGCTTGGCAGAGGTGGGATTTGAACCCTAGGTCCAGAGTCCATTAGCGTAGTCGGCAGGATATTTAAATCCTCTGAACAGACTTCTTGCACTGATATGACCAAATTCAAAATGATGTTTTTGCTTATTTTAAATTAACTTTTGCCACCGACAGCATATGTAACACTGAACATTTTAAAAGAAAACCCAATGGGGTGCACAACATGCATAGCCTACAAGACTTTGTTTTAATGACGTGAACAAACTTTCAAGAGACAAGCTGAACAGCAGCAGCCTCAGACTACATTGCTAGATTGCAGACAGTCACCTGTCAGAAATCGGGTTGCCATTAAAGACAGATGAACAACAAGCCAACTATTGCAAACTAATTACTGTGAAGAAAAAAAAAAAAAAAAAAAAAAGTATAAACATAACGATTTTAACAACCATTCTGCATCATAAAAAAGATCAAATTCAGGCAGTTGAGAGACATTGGTTCAAACATCATCAGGCCCAAGCTGTACACCAACATTATTTTTTGAGGCAATATTGCACACTGATAAACAATCGTTCTTTTCTCAGAAGTACAAACAAGATGAGCCCAGACTGATAATTTCCAACTACTTCACTGATCACAGTTATGGAGAATTACAACCAAAAAAACAAGTTTATTTGCATCTTTATTTTGATAAAATTGTACAATAAACGTACAGTGGACAGCTTCTAAACTATTACATAAAGCAAAAAAAAAATAATAATAATAATTCTATGTCTTAAGGGAACAAGTTCTTTGCTGTGATTTGGTAATTTCCTTCCAAATGCATATTTAAATATAAAGATGAAAGGTTAACTGAATTCAGAACCAAACCAGGCAAAGAACAAGGTTTACAAATGTCTAATTCCTGTAAATGCAACAGAGAACCACCACATGTTTTTGCTTAAGATTGCCAGACAACAGGGGGAGAAGACTTAAGAAAAACAAAAACTGGAAATTGGTACATTTTCAAAAACATTTATCACTTTTGTCCAAACCTTGGCATAGTTGTTCGTTTTCAAATTTTGTCTGCCAATTATGGTCTTTGACAAGAATATTATCTGGCCATACATCTACAAGTAAGGATTTTAAATGAGTCCAAAATTACCTTAAACATTAAAAAGCTCACACTACCCCGAAAAATATAAACTTCACACATACTGGTGACATTCAACATTCAAGTGCCAGTGTTTTTGTACTGTCTTTTGGTCAAGTTACTTGATACGATCACTTTTAGGCTTATAAAAATAAATATTTCTCAAAAATGCTTAATAAATTACACAAACTATCAGCAAAAAGTAGAATCTAGGAATCTGTGTGCAAATGGCCAAATTCCCCATTGCCGAGTCCCTGCCCCAAATAGATCCCTGGTAAATATTGAGAACCCTTCCCTTTGTAAACAAGCTACCTTTACAGTTTTCACATACAATATTGGAAGCGTAAGGACACAAAGACTCTTCATATAAAACTCTAGATATGCAATAAAATAACTTTGTAAAACTTGATGGGCACAACATACAAGGGCCTAGACCTAAATAGCACCACTTGTCCAAAGTTACCTAAACACTGTCAGTGCATCCACTTTACCATTTTAACCCAAACTTGTCAAAGGCACAACATGCTTGAGGAAATCTATTGCACTTTAGTAAAATGTAATAACTGGTTTACCCTACCTTACACTATCTGCTGAAGGGAAAGGACAGGGCACCCGCTACTACAAAGCAGCTGATCTTATCGCCACAGTACCGTGCAGCAGCTCAACTGCATCAACACAAGGCAGGGAAGGAGAATTGTAATCATGTTTTTAAGCCTGGAGGCCATGAAACCAACCACTACAATAAAACAACTGAAGTGTTGTACTAAACTGAAGCTCCGCCGCTTCACCCTGTGCAGTTCCTATTACTGTGTACATTGCTCCCGATTTCTACCAGCCCTTGGAGTCTCCAAGGAGAGCCATGTCTCGAAGGCGGGCTCAAAGACGACTTCTGAAATGCAACGCAGCTAAGGAAGTGAGAAGGAAGAAAAAAATAAAAACCAAAAAAATTAAAAAAAAAGAAAAAAAAAGTAAGGTGTCATGAAATTAAAGCCTGCTGCAAAAACTGTCTGAATATCTCCTTGACCAAAAAACAAAAACACTAGGCATGCAAATTACTGCAGAGACAGGCACGGCTGTTCATGCCAGCCCACTCTGATACTGTGGTCCTAATGTAGCCATTTTAACTACTTGCTAAGGAAGCAGCTTAGAGTTTACCAGTTTATCCATTAAAAAAAAGATTTCAAGTAGGAAAAACCAACTGCCACCTCCACAACAAGTAACAGAATTATTAAACCGCCACACCAAATGGCTAGCCTGTTAATTGGCTACCTGAAATGTTAGGATTCACAAGGGAACGTTCAAGATCTGTGCGTCCAAACACTGATCGTGAATGGAAATGAACACATTCTCAAACGCACTCATGACTTAAGAACATTAATTGGAATGGCTTGGTATTACTTAGGCGACTACCGTGTCCGTTAGAGGTAGCTCTCCAGGATAGAGTGAGCAAGATTAACATTTTCATTAAGATTTTCATTCCCCATGAAGCAGGGGTAAAGCCAATAGAAGGGCAGCCAGATTTGTGAAAGCAGCCTGGAGACCCTGTGACAAATTTGAAGTTCAGAACAAGGTCTTGACTTAGCGGTCAGACCCTCCTGGAGTTTGCCAAGGTTTGTTTGTGCACAAGCTACATGCCTTCAAAAACCATTTTATAAAACAAAAAGGAACTAACTCAAATTGTGGCCAACTGCCAAGGCAAAATGTCCGGATTTAAAAAGGTACAGCACATTGACAAACAAATGATTCTCATTTACTACAAAAGCAATGCAGCGTAGTGGAGTACAAGTCATCAGATCAGGCTCGGCTCTGCTCGGTTTGTCCAATGACAGACAAGCACACCAGGAGCCTGGTTCTTCCTGCAGCCAAACCTTTATTCACCCTGGAGACATTTCTCTGCTGCAGCCAGCAGTACCCATTATTCCAGGATATGGTCTGAGAATCACGGGTGGTAATGTACTGTCGAGTTCTTGAAAGCTACACAGGGTTTACAGTCTGGCGAAGTTACATGTGGTTTCCGTTCAGCAGGTCTGTGATGACCCACTGACTAGGGGGAGTGGGGAGGTGTGTGTATCTGTGGAGGGTGGCTCAATTACCCCACCAGTCCACCTGAGAGTAGTTTCCACCATAACCATCGTTGTTGTAGAAATTTCCAAATCCACCTAAGAAAGAAATTGCAGATTTTAAAAAGGCAAAATTAATAATTACAACTGCAAGCTGCGTCAAAGTAACAGGTATGCACAGTTTAATGACCTTCTTCTAAACCCCAGTTAATTTACGACCAAGGTCTTAATAATAATAAATAGCAGGAAATAAGTAGGAAATTCACAAGATGTGCAGCCTTGATCTTGCTCATTAGCTCCCATCTAAACTACAGAGATCTAACAATTGGTGAGTTAAGTCACTTTTGCACCTATTCTGTGGAGATGACTTTACAACTTCAATCTAAAAAATTAAGGGATCTTTCAAAATGAAATATTGCACTGCGTGTGGAACTTTGAGATGTTTGATTGAATATACCAAGTAAGTGGTACAGGGGAAACTCAAGTTTCATCTGGCTGATTATCGGTGTTTGGAATGCTGCCCAATCACTATTTTCTGTCATATGAAAAGCTCTCATTTTGAGCAGTAACTCATTTAACAGTATTGCTGATGTGATTACTTTTTTTAAACCCTTTACAGTTGCATTACAGCAGCCTGAAGAGTAACACTTGTCAGGCCCTGACCATGTTTTGACAAAAAAATGCAGACCTGTACACAAATGCAGAAACTAACCCTTTGCACCACCAAACCCACGGTTACCACCATGGCCACCAGTACTGCGGCCACCACGGCTCCCAAAGCCTCCACTACTGGAGCTGTTGGTTTGACGATAATCTCTGGCTCCAAATCCCCCAGAGAACCTAACAAAAGATAATACCAATAAATCAAACAGTATGTCAATCAGCTGATCAATAAATTGGAGTGACATTGAAGCCCATTCCTCACCTCTTTGAACGACCACGGCTGCCACTCTTGTGCTGGTACTCATAAGCCAGGCTTTCCAACCAGGAAGGAACTTCTTGCTTTGCCTCCACTAGTATGTCCAGCAGGTCCTTTGTGATGTTGCTGTTTTTGTCATTAAAAAATGACGTGGCAAGACCTGAGACCATACACATGACATATCTACAATTAACCTGGCTGTAAAAGAACGCAACACAAACTGACAAACTAACAAAAAAGTCATTACCCAGGTTGCCCACACGACCAGTACGTCCAATTCGATGAACGTACTCTTCAATGTCACTGGGCAAGTCAAAGTTGATGACGTGTTTAACATTTGAGATGTCCAGACCTCGAGCAGCCACCTGTATGAAAGTGAAACTTTCATAAATTGTTTGGGAATATAAAAATGAACACCCCTTTCCCCAAATGATCCCAAGCAAAGCAGCGAACATACAGCAGTGGCAACCAAGATTGGACATCTTCCGGAGCGGAATTGATTAAGTGCCTCCTCGCGGTCTCTCTGAGAGCGGTCCCCATGGATACTGGTGCAGGCGTAGCCCTCACGATACAGGAAATCTTCCAGTGCATCAGCACCCTTCTTGGTTTCCACAAACACCAGAGTCAAAGAGTCTTTGCCTATAAAAGAAGAAAACATTGGTTCCCTGAACACAAGTCCAACAACATTTTGACAGAACCACTAAGTGGGTGGGGGTGTTGTCAGACCATTGAGCCATCTGATTTGAGTAAGGGATGCCAACGTCAATTGACGATCAAAAATACTTGTACAACTAGACAGAAGTGGTATGATGAGGAAATGAACGCATGGATAACCAACACAATGAGGTCAGCACAAAAATGGAGACGACTGGTCTAAAGGTCAAAATAAAAGGGGAAGAACCTCGATTCATGCAGTTTGTCAAAACAATTCACACTTGATTAATGGAAAATTGCTAGGGATGGGCATTTTCAATTTAATTTTAGACACCAATTTATGACATGGAAAAAAATGGCATCAATGCAAATCTGAATATTCGGTCCATTTAATGGGCAAAGTTAGGGTTTATAAAATATGCACTGACATGCCACTGAGTTGCTAATGCAGTCATTATGCCCTAACAAACAAATACAACTCTTCCTGCAGTGTTATACTTGTGTAATAGAGACAGTTAGATCTCCATAAGAACTGACATTGCAGTGTTGCGATGCAAGCGAAGGACCAGGAGGGAAAAAAAAAAAAAAAAAAAAAAAAAAAAAAAAGCGCGCAACATTTTCCTACCAAAAAACAGTTATAATGTGAGGCTGGGCCAGATTGTGAAGCTGTGGCTTCAATTACTCTAGACAAGGGATTTAAATACCATAGGTTGTGACCAAAGAATACATGATAGAATACATAATACATCAGTTCTGGGTTACTGGATAGAGGTGTAACAGTTTTAAAGGCACAAACAGAACTATCAAAAGTGCATTAAAAATAATTTAAAGGGCAATAATACCCAAATGAAGAAAAAAAAAAAAACAACTGTTCAAAACTTGCTTTGGCCCAGAATTTTGCTGCTTCTACGCATCACAGATGACCATTCTAAACCAGTTCCAACAAAACTTGTGATTTGACATAATGAGGAAAGAAATGGGCAACTATTTTAATTTGTATGCCCATCCCTATAACAAATCAAGCAAAATAAGGTATGATGAGCGTGGCAGGTTTATGTGGGTTGGGAGGATTAAACAACCAATACTCACCAGGTTTCTCCCCGTTTTCCTCAGCACTGTCCTGACCCTCGCTAGGTATGACTTTGAATAAAACCAGACCTCACAATAAGGTTTTTTTCCCTACTAGGCTAAAACAGTTCTAAAGAACAACATGGGTTATGATTTACCATAAGGGCTTTTAAACAGAAATTAGCTCAATTTTAGCAATAGTAGACACCTTAACTGTGAAGACTGATGAGTCCTGACATTGGGAGATTACATTTTAAAATATCCCTATATTTTTGTGAGCAGCATAGTTTAAAAAAAAAACAAAAAAAAAAAAACGCTTACCTGTAGCATTGAGAAGGTCAAGCAAGAACGATCTCTTATCGTTCTCCTCAACCCAGACTACTTTTTGGGTAATGTTTTCAGAGGTGGAGCCCACACGTCCCACGGCCAAGAAGATGTACTCTTCCAGAAAGTCCCGGGCTAGAATCTAAATAACCAAACAAAAGCAGTCAGGCGTGTTCATATTTTTATATATGACACTGTGAGTGTGTGTGGGGATGTGAGGAATTCTCCATACAGGTGTATAAATGTGGATACAAAGTGTAGAAAGGCAATTTTTCAAGGGGGAATTCAGCAGAAAAATTTAATTAAAAAATAAATAAAATAAAAAAAATAACGCACACGCGCACACACGCGCACACGCGCACACACTCATGTAGTGGCCAGTACATGACTATGTAAACCACCGAATTTTCCTACCTGGATCTCTTTAGGAAAGGTGGCACTGAACATCATGGTTTGGCGTAGGCCTTTGGGAGGCATAGTGTCCTGTTCTACAATACGTCGGATCTGGGGCTCAAAACCCATGTCCAACATTCTGTCAGCCTCGTCGAGCACCAAGAAACTATCACAAAATTAAGCATTAAAAATACCATCCATGACTAAGCAAAAGATGGCAACATTTGCATTTTAGCATATCACAGAGCTACTTACTTGCAGTAGTCCAAACCAATTTTGCCCCTCTCCATCATGTCCACTAAACGGCCAGGTGTGGCCACAAGCAGGTGGCAGCCCCTCTCCAGATCACGAATCTGCTGACCGATGTCAGCTCCACCATATACTACGCATGGCCGTACCCGAGAACGATATGCAAACTGTATAGGACAGGAAAGGATGGGAGATCAGACACTGGATGAGCTGAGAAAAAGAAACAAAAAGGATGCTTAAAAAGCCAAGCATCTGAAGTTACCTTCCTGGCCTCATCGTAGATCTGTAATGCCAATTCCCTAGTTGGGGCAAGAACCAGAGACAGTGGGTACTGCTTGCGACGCCCATATCTGCCATTTTCCTACAAAAGGTATCAAAAACAATTTTTCAAATAAAGGTCTGAAAATGAGCATTACATAAATCATGTACAAGCAGCCAGACATACCTGGGTATTGTTTTTATTAGCCTGCAGGGCTTCTCCAGGTCCTTCTGTGTATATCTGACTCAATACTGGAAGCAAGAAGGCTGCAGTCTTACCAGAGCCTGAGAGGACAAAGAACGTCAGAAACGCAGACAGACAGAGACAGACAGACCAACCTGAGAGAATATCTCACCTGTCTGTGCACACGCCATTAAGTCCCTCTTGGACTTGATAATGGGAATAGCATACTTCTGGACCGGCGTGGGACGTGTGTAACGGCTCAGAGTGATATTACCCATAATAATCTCACCCATTTCAACATCTTGAAACTATGTAACAAAATGCAATTCACCATGAGGAAGATTTTTTTTTAATGCTTTTAGTTTAGTTTTTTTTTTATTTTTATTTTTTACTCACACTCTCAATGTTTTGAGGGCAGTCGTGACCAGTGGCTTCAACAGGAATGTCATCATATTTCTCAAAGTTAATACCAGTGTTGCTTCCGGAGAAGAGCTCTCTTAAAAAACAAAAGAACATGATCTGTCAGTCTGTCTGGACTGTTGGGGGGGGGGGGGAAGAAGAGGGAAAGTGAGGACACTTACTGTTCCTGCCTTTCATTAGGCGCTAGAGGTTTAGACCAATCCTCATCATCCCTGGAATCATCGGTCCAGCGACTGTTTCCTCCAGCTCCGAAATTTCCACGCTCATACCTAGTCAGTTCAGTTAAAAACTGTGAGATATGTTCTATTATACAGGACAATAAAGGTTTTGATTCCTGAACAACTTTGGGATTTCTTCTATTCATATTTTTTTCAGGAAGCAAAACCTCAAAAATAAAACTACAGTCATGCGTCATTTCACGTCCATCCAATCAATGTCCACGCACCAACTTAAACTAAATAACTGTGTGCAGTATGTTATTAGTACAATTCAACACTACTGAGCTAAACTACTATGTGGCTTTGGCAATGTTAGGCCAAAGTTTGGTGTCTCAGAATGCAATGCAGACAGCAAACGGTGCATTACTGTATTGTAATGTGGTAAAGGGATGCTTTGTTTACAGGTTTACATCAAAATACCTTACCTTCCCCTAGATGAGCCACGGTCGTTGAAGAAGGCAGACTTGTTCCTGTCTGAACGCCCTCCAAAGCTATTGTAGGCATTATCTTTTGAGGAATTCCAGCCATTTCCATCTTTGTTGTCATAGCCAAAGCCTAACAAAACATTCAATTGGTCGATTCAGAATTGCACCAAAATTCATTCAAATGTGAAAAAAAAAAAAAAGATTCAAGAGCAGTGGTGTTTTTATACAGACCTGTATTTTGCACTGGCTGGACGGGGTTGAAAGCACCACCACCCCTGCCTCTGTAGCCACCTCCCCGGTTACCACGGTCATTACGCATGGACCCCCTATTACCAAATGCATTGCCTCCATTCATGTGATTCTCCCTGCCATCATGGTAGCCATTTACAAATCCATTGCTGCGACCAACACCCCACCCTCCAGAAGAATCTGTGCATAAAAGTAATGTGTCATAAGTCAAGAGGTAATAGGAAAGGTCTATAAGAGAAGAAAACTGGGAGAAAGCTGTTATTTGACTTGGACGATAACCAGTGTAATTTACTGGCCAGATGTATGCTTTCTCCTAACAGAGCCAAATAAACATTCATTCATGACTGGGATATAAAGAGTTTAAGAATACAAGCAATGATCTCAGCTGTCATTAAATAAAGTTTACTGTCTAAAATCTCAGTTTCTGCCCATCGTCCATTATTTACACCAAGCAACTGTAACGTAACCAAAAACTTCAAAATGTGACTTCCTGACAGCATTTATACTGCTCACAAATTATGCAGCATTTCATTACTAAGGATTAATATCCTAATTTGTGAGCAGCATAGATTTCCATTTACCCATTGTTAGTCTTGATAAAACACTGAGTAACATTACTTACCATTTTTGGAAACCTCCTTGTTTCTTAAGTGAGGTGGAATGTAGCGTCCTGATAACAGAGTTTTTGTTAGTAGGATAAATTTACAAACAAATCCTGTCAACAAACTCATTGTTTACTCAAGATGTTTCCTGTATATGGTCTAAAGCACAGATGATTCCAAAACCCACTCTTCCTCAACTTTTTAGAAGTCAACACTTCTATAACAGCACTTAGTATACTAAAATCATTTAAAAAAAAATACCAGTGCTTTATTATACAAGTTACTTTAATTACATGGCAGAGCATTAATTGTACCAACACTGCATAGGGAGAGCTTTCCTTTTCTCCAACAGTCAAAAAAATCTGGGCTTTGAAAGCTCAAGTAATGTGCAGAAAACTAGAGCAGTAAACTTCAATGTGATATTGCATACAAAACAAGCATGCAGTGCCTGTCCAGACAACAGAATGTGACAGTGGTTTACAGTCATATGCAATATGCATGTAAGCACAGGTTTAAATCAGTGCGGTAGGGGCGGTATTTGCCCCAAAAAAAAAAAAAAAAGTTCTTAGCAATCAAGTACAGGATGTGGGATTGTAACAGAAGTCTGGAAGCATACAGGTTCTTAACAGTCTTCTTTATGCAAAACGACAGCATATAGCGGAATATCATTTTGTTGCTTTAATATGTAATGCAGAAACAGAAGGTTTATTGACTACATAATTGTCTGCTTTAAATGCAATATTGTCCCTCTGCATACCTAAAGTACAACAGAACGTGGGAGAGCAAGTGTGGTTATTTAGGGTTGAGATTAAGGAGTAGGGCGACAGCGTTTCTCAAGAGTAGCTTTAACAGACCTCATTTCTAAACAGTCGTGACTTAAACATACACTACTTTGGACTGCAATTATTTTCATTAAGAACTAAATAAATTTTACAACAATTAAATACAGTATTACAGTATTACGTAAACCCATTTCAGAATGCATCATTAACCTCTACAGAACGACTAAAGCCAAATGTGTCTATAAACGGTTTGACCAGTGCTTGCTGCACTGTTGTCCAGTCTATATTTTTAATCTTACACTGCCCATAAAAAGTCAAAAATTGATACTTACTTCCAGTACCTCCTCCCTGGACATCAGGGTTCAAGTCTAGTGCAGCAAGCTGAAAGCAGAATTGGAGTGAATGGTTGGTAGGTCGGGCAGCCATGTGTGGGGATCATTTCAAAACTGAGTTATAAGCATAGGCTAACAACCTATTTACTACCACGGTTGTTCAACTTAACAAAACCGGGGTAAACGAGATATGGTACAAAAAAATTACACGAATTACACTTTCAAGTTGTGCAATGAGAAAGCAATCTTCGGAATAGCGTTTAGTTTACTTTAATTTATAATAAAAACAACTCTTCGTAGTTTGACAAGATTCATTTTCTTTATTCACAGGTGTACTGATAGAATAAAAAAAAACAAACATTGTCTTCATCTCCAAACAGGAAAAATACAATATTGTAGTCTAACCAAAATATGGGAATCCTCTCATACAGGGGTTGCTGTCAGAAACCATGTAGTTGAACTCGAACCATCTGCAGCTAATCTGCAATTTGCAAGACCCTCAAGGCACAGCAAATCTCTTCACTGTATGCTATTAAATACTGAAATAAGTTCAGAGATGAGGTCAATAAGCTGCTGAAATCCCATATCTAAACCAAAGCTCACACTTTCAGCAAAACCTCAAATGTAAGACTCAAGTTAAACAGTAACCAGGCAGTTCCAACAGGATGTGTGTGGAAATGATTCTTTTTTTCCACAAAAATGAGCTGAAGACAGAAGAGGGAAAAAATGTTTATAGCAGAATAGAAAAAGGTTAATTCAGTTGTGTGGAATTGTGAGTAAAGATGGGTTACTCTCTGCTAGTCCAGAGAAGTGCCTTATACTTAAATATGGCAAAAAAAATAAGTGAAAGACTTTCACAGACTTTAAGCCTATGGTTCTCAACTGCTTTAAAGTTAAATGATGCTTTAAAAGACAGAAAAAACATTGCAGAAACACTTGCTTCCCACACCTGAAAATGTATCTCTAAAGAGGAATGATCACTATTCTTCAAAGCAGATCTATAAAGTCCTTCAGGTTCATGATCGGCCTTGTGAGTTCAGGTTAAAAGGATAGAGTAGAGAGAACATCTGGACTCAGACACAAACTGGTAAACGCATTTCAACCATCTCAACGTTTGAAGCCATCGAGTGAAAACAATGCTTTTTTTGTAAAAAACCATCAGCAAGTTTAACCTCAATACCCCAACATTTAAGAAAACCAGATGGAAAGTCCTAAAAATCTAATTTCTCCATCCACGTTTAATTATTGCCAGTTGTTCTGCTGCACTACATAACCAAGATACAAAAATAAGAACGTAATTGTGTCTAACACTTATTGACCAACATTTAAGTATTACCACTAAACAATGAACGTGGCAGGTATTCGGGAAAGTCCATGTAATTTTTGGACTCACTAGAAATGTGTATAGAATATATATAGAGAGAGCGCGAGAGAGACGATACTGTAGGCAATTGTAATACAAACTCCAAAATATAGGAGAAGGCACCGAAAAAGTACACAATATACTAACGATATGAATTTTATTTCATTTCTTCTCCAAATGACTGATTACGTACCATGTAACCAATTTAAGCCAGTAGGCCAAAGAAAATCACAACGGGTCAGAAAGCGGATTGCCGGTCATTTACTATGACTACATCACAAACAGCAACCAATATTGTCTTAAACGTTCTTGTTCCAGTTCCCTCATTGGAATTAAGAGTATCCCGGTCTCATTTAACCCGGTAAATGTGGTGGCAAACGCATGCTGGAAGGAAGCCTGCAGTTCCGCCATCATCACCACCTCCATCTGCTCCATCCGCCTCCATTTTACCCAGAGAACTGCAACACGCACTTACGAACGCTAGCTAGCTACGTTAGCACGTTCTGTTAGCCGGAGTTTTTCAAACCTACCATCGTCGCTAAACACAGTTTAATACGAAAAGTGATATGAAACTATATTAAGACATACCTGCTGGTCTAGACCGTGTGCATTTTCGACGGCCACATGACTCATAACTATAGCGTGGTGAGGATGTGTCTCTGAGAGAAAGCTTCTTTGTTTGCCGGTATCAACCTTTTACCCTCCCGGTGCGAATCTGCCCTGTCGTATGGTAGCAAGATTGAAACTGAAACTTTCACGTGATCAAAATATACCAAACACACTTAAGACTATGATTGATCTTATTTTTTGGTTGTTTCGCGGCTTTAAATCTAAGGTTACCTTGTTGGAACTGAACCTACACTCAACCTGAGCCGTTTCAGCTAAAGACTCCCTCAGTGTCCGGGATGGAACAAGAGCCGGACCGAAAGCGGCCTATTTTATTGGCTGAAAACCCAGGGCGTCATGACGTAATTATATCGGAACGTCTTACGTAGTTAGAATGGGGTTGGGCGCCCGGCGAAACGAGATCAGGTGTCAACTGTATTTTAAGCACCATTTGCAATAACGTCTGCACATACAGAAATGTTGTACTGGATTTTAAGATTCGTAGTTTATGCTGTACCAATGGATACCTAGTTCTTACATGTTTGTGTGGAAAGGCTAGAAAAGCGTCTGTATCTAGGCCACCCAAGGAGGAGGGGTCTCTGTTTGAGTATTGGTCCTCCCAAAGTTTCTTCCTTCTATAGTCAGGGAGTTTTTCCTTTCCACTGTCGCCCTAGGCCTGCTCAATTTTGGACTGGCTTTAGAGACCCCAATTAACCTAACATGCATGTCCTTGGACTGTGGGAGGAAACCGGAGT
>JAUZST010000058.1:0-27860 GCA_034779995.1 Parotocinclus haroldoi | reverse complement strand
CTCTCCGTGCAGCGCATTCGTCCTCTCTGCGCTGCCCATTGGTCCTCTCCGTGCTGCCCATTGGTCCTCTCCGTGCTGGTCACTAGTCCTCTCAGTGCTGCACATTGGTCCTCTCCGTGCTGCCCATTGGTCCTCTCCGTGCTGGTCACTATTTGGACAGAGTTTTGAGGTGTTCGGCTTCCCGTAGACAACATAGACACGCTATGGATTGCGGTTGTTTTTAAGGATGGCCCCAAGCGTTGGGCTGGAATAGCCTGACAGTGACTGGACATGTGAAGGTGACCGGTCATGTCAATAGACGAGTGAAAAGAAAGACAGATAGGAAAAAATACAGGGATCGACGTTTCCCTGCAGAATCTGATGGACTTAAATGTAAACACACCAATGCGAGTTGTGAATAACTTTGCTAAGATATGGTAACATTTTGTATTTGATTCATGTCAGTTTCCATCCATCCACAAGTGTGTAATCACAAGGTGAGTGTCCAGTGCTAGCAACCAATATAGTCCCAGTACACTGGGTGGTTAATGAAACTGTATGATTACACCCTCGTTTCCTTTCCAATTGTATAACAGATCTCCAGGGAAAACATTAAATTATATAAAAACTTTGCTTAATACATGTAATCACTTTTGTAACCATTTTCTAAAAAAATCTATCATATAAGAGTACAATTTAATTGTAGGTTAGATACATTTTATTTTTTTTAAATGTATTTTTATTTCTTCCTCCTTCCTTGTATTGATTCCACACAGTCCTCACTAAATTGAAAAGTGCTGAAAAATAAAGATTTTTTTCCCCCTCCCTCCTCAGTAGATTCTTAAGTAGGGACATCCGAGGAACAAGCCATTAAAAAAACCTGGCCTTGGGAATGTACTTCATTTGTAAACACCTGTTCAGTTTTGTTCTGCCCAAATCACTTAAATGAACATGACACATCTGAATACATCTGAACTACACTGCTCACAAAAAAAGTCATTTTAAAATATCCCCTTATGTCGTCTACCAATGCCCAAAACGCAAAACAAAAACAAACGTGTATTGCGACACCCCCAGTATTGCAATTCTGTACATCTGGAGGAACAAAGTGTGAGGCGTTTGCAATATTAGGGACAATGGATCCACCTATTATTTCCTTCTTAACATTAACAACGTAGTGTCATCAGCCTTCTCTACATGCACTTAAACACAGATCAAGTGCTGACCCCACCATTACCTATTACAATAAACATCAATATTCCTTCTAATTAATATATTTTATATCCATAATAACAGACAGCATTATGTTATTGTCAAGCAACTGATATGAAAACAATTAGTTGTGTTACGATCGATTGGCCACCGATCTTTATCGGCGGTTTCTGTCACAAGGCAAGTGATCAGCGTATGCCGATCAATACCTTTTATTGCCGATCATAAACGATCTGTATGCAGTGTTCCTTTACACAGTATTCCAAAGTTCCTGCACAGTCGCAACGGCAAATCCCAAACGAACATGTCTGCCGTGTGGAACTTCTACATGGTCTGTGAGAGTGACAACACATGCAATGAAAAAATATACCGCGGTGGAAGCACACTATAATGCTTCAACACAACTAATTGAATATGTAATTTAAAGAACAAACATTTGGCGCAGTCTGGTGAGTTTGAGGATATAGAGAAGAAAATAAAAAGAAGGCACCCGGAAAAGCAACAGACGGCAATTAACGCAGTCCACACTTGCCGACAATTTCCAGTATGAGCGTGACAGTCAGAAGGCCAAGCATATAACCTGAAAAATAATTGAATTTACCAGGTTAGGTACATTTTTCAGCCTTTTTCAGTGGTCAAAGATTATTTGTGCCTGCAAATATTTAGTATTTTTTTCTCTAATAAAAGCATGTTTTGTATAAAATAATTGTGTAGTATTGTTTTCCAGGTCATGTAGCCAGTAGCACTCATAACTAAATCGCAAAATTTGCAGCCAGTCAATGTGATCGGTATCGGTGATCAGCACTCATTGGTAATTGGTATCGGCAGCATAAAACAAGACAAGTTATCATTAGGTTTTAGCATAAAGGTTATTTATGTTTGTTGTCTTTACTAAACAGCAGATATAGTCTAATGACAAATGAGGAAAGCAGAAATATAGCTAAAACTGTGAAATCTTTTTTTACCATTTACTTGATATACATACAATCCTTGGACCTCAAAACTCAATCAGAACAGACACCATCCACAGGCTGATACAAGTTGAAATCATAACAGATTGTGAATTGTGTTTAACGTCATATCAACTGCAGTGGCCCTTTCAAACAAAGCACAATTCACATTAACACTAGTCTCACACACACACCTGGCCAATTTAGAGTAAACAATTAACCTAATGCGTGTCCTTGGACAGTGTGAGTAAACCGGAGCACCCAGAGTAAACCCACATGGATAGGGAGAGGATGTGCAAACTCCACACAGGCAGAGTGCAAGGTTGAGAAGTATATAGGTATATAGGATTTCATTATTTATTATCTCAGCTACGTTTCATTCTGCCATATTATTTAATATTATTGGGTCCAGTTATGTTTTCTACAATCCCAAGTGTGTTAAGTGTTTCTTACACTGACGTTTATTTCATTGCAGACAGTATGAAGCTGAGATTGGTCATGTTTTGTCATGTCTGGTAAACCTGTTATTTGTTAATAGGCATGCATTCCTGAATTTTAGGCGTACAACACATTCCAAAAAAATTCAGGCTGGTACAGCATTTACCACTTTGTAATGTACTACACAACTCCATATTGTAGTGCTTGGCAAAGTTTTGCCATGTGGTTCTATCAGATATTGTTGAATGGCGGTTCTTGATGCAGTGCCGCCCGAGGGATCGAAGATTAATTCAATTCGATTTTATTTATATAGCGCCGTTTACAATGGTACATTGTCTCAAAGCAGCTTTACAATATTACATTATCTTAAAAGGCCAATCCCAAGTTCAGCAAGCCTAGGGCGATGGTGGCAAGGAAAAACTCCCTGAAAGATTATGGGCATTCAGCATAAGCCTTTACTGAAATTCCTCCTGATTTCTTTAAAACTAAACAACGGTGGCAAAACACATTTGAGAATTTTTCTATTTTCCAAGAAATAGTGACACACAAACAAGAGAACAGAAAATGTTAACATCTACTCTAGCCAGTGCTTATTTTTGGTATTACTGGAAAAATTTGCAATGTTGTACATATAGTGTTTTGTTACTATGAACGTTAAATGACAGCAAAAGCTGACAGGTTTTTTGAACAACTGTAATGTTTAGATGATACCTTACCACCTCAATAAATGCCTGGAAAATACACAAGTAAGCTTTATAAAAGCGCAAGCAGAGCAACAATGCATTGTACACTTAATGTGGTTCACTAAATAACTTCCGTAGTGCATGCACAGAAGGTGGGGTGGGAAACAGATTTCAAAAAGGAGTCACGGTGTTGGATTAAATGGGCTGTACATCGATTTCACCAGTATAATAATAGCAACGTCACTACAAGTCACACTGTATGCAATTGATTCCATAAATTTTTTTGCTATTGCTATAACAGACAGGATGATTACTGGTGTTCACCAAGTCTGATTATACGGTGAAGATTTAACAGCAGGCCGGTGAGTAAAGAAAATAACCATGTGCTGTTTGCTTAATCAAACTCCAAAGGATTCAAATAGATTTACTCTGTCATACACATAAATTTAAAGTTTGTCTAAACAGTGTTTGCTGAGTAGTAAGACCCAAATCATAGTAGTTAACATGGTGTAGTTAGCAGTAGTACTGAGCGCGGCGTAGTTAAAAGTAGCAGTTAGCGTAATGGCAAATCATAAACAAACGTCTGTGAGTGATGTAAAGTTTGCATCCTGCAACACATGCAACGAAATAAAATACCTCATGGGGGAAGCACATTAAAATGCTTCAATACAACCAATTTAATAAGTCATATACAGAATTCACTTGGCAGAGTTTGGTGAGTTTAAGGCTCACTGGAGAGAATAAAAAAAGGCACCCGGAGCAGCAACTATCAGACGGCAATTAACACAAAATCATTCATTACATATGATGCAACTTCAAAAACATGTAATTAAGATATGTTTTTGATGGATATATATAAATATATCCTTCTGTTTTTCTTCCTCGGTGGTCACAGTGATTGAATTAGCACGAGTTAGAATGAATAAACCCCTTACATTTCTGTAATGACCTTACAGTTCTTGCACGTCCAAATCATACACACTGTGTGCCATCTGCTTTTACACAGTGTTACACAGTGTGTGATTATTTAAACAATACATGTTAAATATTAATAGTAAAAAGCAAATTACATGATTGCTCCATTTACATTAATTGTGTATATGAGGTTCTTAGTGGTATTTTGGTGTATTCTGCATAGTAAAACATTGATAAACTGAAAATTTCACTAAAACGAGCAAGACTATTCATTCTACCTCAGGACTATTCACCTCATCCAGTCCAACATTCCATGAAAGTCGTATCAAGTTTGTTTTTTTCCATCTTCTGAAAGTTTGTCAAAATCTGTCTCTGTTTCTTTGTCTCGCCAAAAGAATGACTTAAAAGTTGAGATTACATTTCTGATCAATACAGTAAGTTATATTCATTAACCAGTCTCAAGTTTCCATTTACACCAAGTGTACTCCCCAGGTACTGAGACAGACCAGATGAATACCTAGGTTTTAAGGTAACTGTTGGTGACTGATCAAGCCTTTTAAGTCGCCGAACAGCTAAATTAAACCACAGGCAAACATTCACGTCAGAAAGTTCACAGCATTAAACCGTGCAGGTCATTCATTAAGTACAATTAATAACCAAAACAAAAGTCTGTCTGTCAACAATACTAATCTTATTAAAAAGATTGAGCAGTCTTAGAATTGTGCATGAGATTAGTTTATGTGGTAGGTAAAGATCAACATGAACAAAATGTAGAACCAGGTCATTATTACGCTACTGCAGAACATGGCAGTTAATTTTCCACCAAGAAGGAAAATAAAACAAACAAACAAAACGGCATTAACTGGCAACTGCCCAGCTAACAACTGCATAAAAACCATTCAATTCACTGTAACAGTTGACTGAAAAATGAATGCAAAGCTGTCCATCTTACTTCAACCACAATACTTTCTGGTATACTATGGTATAATAGAATTGACAGCATAGCATGTACCATATAATTATCATACCATATACGTTTTCTTATTACAGGTATTTATCTGAACCATCTAAAATAGCAGAAATAAGCAAAATCGATTTCACCATGATCTCCATCCACCCAAAATATAATTTTAATCAATAGCGTGAGATTACTTTGGTCATCCCAAAAAAAAGATCATGGGATTGCCCTGGAGGATAGGTAGACTGTTGTTAAACATGTAGGCAGAAAGGAGTGTGTATAGCCTATGAAAATGTCTTAATTGTTGTTTAACAAATTGTGAGCCAACATTACAGTTTGCCCCTCACTCTTTCAAAAATACACCTTAATTCCATATAAAACATTGGCTGAAGAAACGAGTGAATAAACTGTGCCAAGAGACAGAACACAAACACTAAGTCAGTAGATGTAATTGATAGACACGGCTCTTCCACATTTGTCATTCTGCAAAAGAACGCCTCACAACAAAAAATACAACAAATAGCAAGACCTAGCAAATTCTGTCACCAATTACATCGTAAAAGACAGTGGCAATTAAGAAGTTTAGAGAGATTGGTTTAAACAACTTAAATACACTGCTCACGCTTAGGGGGACATTAGGGGATATGTCAAAATGAATTTTTGAAAAAAATTTTTTATCATTTTTGTGAGCAGTATAATTCAGACCCAAGATACACACTGTCAAACTAGTTGAATTATCATTATTGGTTAATTCCATGAGAGATTTATTTGTCAATACAGCACACCCATAACTATTTTATTAGATATTTCCATGGGACAACACTGAAGATAATGGCAAAGTCCAATCGAGGTCAAACCAGGGATTTCTATAGGTGTGGCAACTGCTTGGGCCAGCATGACTCCCCAATATTTATAGACAAACAGAAGTAAGAAAATGGGTCAATGTATAGTGAACCAACTTGAACTTTAGCTAACTTTCTTAGCACAATCTCAGAATACTAACAGTTTGTCCAAGTTTTGCTCAAGCTGCCCTAAACTATACATGTTTTTGCTGTGGAAACAACAGCTCGGTCAGAAAGGGGCTACATTAGCTCATAGAACAAGGTCTTGTTTCAGAACCGATTTCCAAATTGCTTTAGTTTTATTGTGGCACAATTGAACAAAACATGAACACATCCATTGTTTACAATTCCAAGCACAGGTTGAAGTGGCGTGAACCATACTGCCAGTGGACTGTATCGTGCTGAGCACATTTGTCCCCCAAAAGGTTTATTTGACTAGTGTGATCACTCCACACCATGCCTGGGTGCAGTATGCTGAACCGTGCTCAGGCCAGCTTGAAGAGGTGGACTAAAGCATGGTTCAGTTAGTCTGAATGTAATGTGATCACTAACCGTGCCCAAGCACAGAATACAACGTCAGCTGAAAATCACTCCAAAAAACCATAAAGTTTAACCATAACATCTTTTGTGCTGTTCAAATGTGTCTTTACTCCACTACCAAAAACGATGACAAGCAGGCTTGCGCCCACAATGTTTAAATGCAATGTGAGCGCAGGCCAGCAGGGGAGTGGGACAATTGTGTTGTACAGTACAGTACATGGCAACTATGCAAAGTGCAAAGACGTCCTCAAACTCCAATAATGAGACACATTCTAAGCTGTCTATGGGTCCCTATTTGGGTCTAGGTCCTCAAAAGGTTTCTTTCTTACAACATTTAGGGAGTTTTTCCTTTCTGCTGTCACCCTAGGCTTGCTCAAGTTGGGTTTGGGCTTTTCAGATAATATTATGTTGTAAAGCTGCTTTGAGATAATATACAGAAATAAATCTGACTTGATACAGAAATAAATCTGACTTGATATTCCACAGCAGTCTTTATTTCCTTGACAAACTGTACAAGGAAGTGCAACCACTGGAGAACACATTCACATATTTCTATAAAGGTTCCTGTTAATCTGATTCTCAGACTTTCATGGAATTATAACAAAGATAGGCGATGCCAGAACGGAATCTTATTGCACAACATTTGGATACAAATCAAAAATTATCTTTAACAGCCCTAGCATTTACAAAATGTCTATTCCAGTGTAAGTGAAACACATAAGACAACTTCATCCAAACAACAGATCACCAAACTGAACTGAACATGTACACAGAGTTCAACTGTGTTAAGCAAAGTCAAAAATGTATACAACTTGCATTCACTTACATCGTGTTCGACCAGCCTGTTTAACAAGCCTGCTATATGCAATGTAAGCTACATTATTATTACACTGTTTGTCTATTTACGGTTTTTGTTCACCTCCTGTTCATTTCATTAGAAGGCTCTGCCAAATACATGTGTTGCATGACTGTTGTGGCTCAGTGGACCCTGCAAGAGAGGGCGGGATAAAAGTAAAGCAGAACTTGAGTTGAAATCTGTTAATTGATTTGTTAATTGACAGGAATCACATGCGTCGATGAGCCGTTGTGATTTTCCCTTATCAATACATCACATTAAGGGGTACCACCCCACACGGGCCCCGCAGGAGTGCCACCCACTTTTCAGTTGAAGAGCCGACACTTTGGACTTGAATAAACAATGTGTATATGACAGTGCTAAATTTGAAAGATTCAAATCTGACAACAAATTAAAAGTCAAACAATACAATGTATTGAACAAACAAGGGTATTGTTACATGTCTGTGGAACTGTGGTATCCTAGCGGTTAAGGTACTGGGCTTTGGACCTGATGGTTTAGGATTCAAACCTCATCCCTGTTAAAAGCTGCCATAGTTGGGTCCTTAAGCAATGACTGCTTTAATTGTAAGACTGTATCAGTTGTAAGTCGCTCTGGATAAGGGCATGTGCTAAATCCTGTAAATGTAATGTCTACCAACGACATCTAGCATAGCACTACGATGATCTACATCCCAGAATCCCCCCCCCCCAACTGTGTTTGCCTGTGTCTTTTTAAACAGATTATTGATACAAATGCTAATACAGCTCTAAGAACGATAGCAAATCAGAGCAGTATGAAAAGCCAACAGCATAAGCTAGCGTTAGCTACATGATAACTGTAAGCGCTTACGTAAACAAACCAACTAAGGCACCCATCCAGACAAAATATTTTAAACTAACCATGCGGAGATGTCCTGCTGTAACTCCTTAAGGTGCTTCTCCATCAAGATCAGATGGATTCTGGGTCAAACTGGAAAGCTTGAAGCTTGTCTATAGGCCCTCGTGGAACAACAACACAGTCCAAAGACATGCTTAACTAAGTTAACTGACCACATTAAAGTAGTCCTAGTGTGTGAGTGACTGTACAAGGGTATATGTATACGATGGATTGGTGCCCTGTCTATTGATGTTCCTGGCTTGCACCCTATGCCACCAGCTAAGCACCGACTCTCCTGTCCAGAATTAAGCAGAAAATAAAGTAAAAGAAATGAATTGAAAAAGGGCAATGAATCAGATTAAACTTGAGTTGGTTTAAACTTATATCTTTCTTGGTAATGTTTGACTCAAAAAGTGAGCAAAAAAAGAAATCTTTGTGACCTTTGATCCACAAACCTGCATATCACTGTTCAAAGACAACAAAATCAAAAAGACAGCCTAATCCTTTAATCTTAACACTTTTTTTTAATAGTAGCCACTTCCATGTTATAATCTTCTTTGTAAGTTTGTCTTTCCTAGTTTGTCAGGTTTGTAGCCATTGAAACAGAAATCACCTAATTATGTTTCAACAAAAAAAAAAAATAAGAAGAAATCTGTAAAACTTAATACCTACAAATGCAAACATTTTTACAATATCAAGAGATTAAGTCGTCCCGTCTCAAATATAAAACAAGTCTCAAGTAATAAATACCAAGTCAAAGTCAAGTCTATCACGGTTAGTCAAGGAAGGTTCAAGTCCTTAAATTTGTGACTTGAGTCTGACTTAAGTCCAAATATGTCAGTCCCCAAACCTTCCAGATGTTAATATTCCAAATCATATAAATTATTTTAAACTGGTCCTTTATCGTTATTCTTTTAAACCTTCATCTTCATCAAACTGATGTTGATGACCAAAGACATTTTGACAACTAACTTAATACACCTGTGAACTAAAAACAGTGCAGAATTACGATGACAAACTTCAGGAGTCCAATTAAGCCAGCCAAGGTACCAGCACAAAAACCTTCATCAAACCTCCGTGGAATCATTCTGCAAAAACAGTGCTTTATGACAAGAAAAGCAACAGGAGGCAAAATAGATTCTGCTTCTGTTTTTCTGTTTATTGTGATATTATTTTAGGGCCATAATCACCCACCCCTACTGTTAAAATGTCTAAATATTGTTATACAGTATTTTTACAATATTGCCCACCGCTACTTTCAACCAAAGATATACACTGCCAAAGCATCATCTAATTATTACTATCGACTAAATTCCCCTGTTATTGCACACTCCAAGTACAGAGGTTCTGGTACTTAATTGTATATTTAAAGTTATATAAAATTCATTAGTAATTTATTCTAAATTGAAAGAGAATTACATTTAACCAAATCAATCACACTTCTGTCCCATGCTACAGCGAAAAGTCGTATTAATGCCTGTAAATCCATCAGAGGGAACTGAAGCACTTAATTGTAAAATGTGACAATGACTTGCCTCTTGCATTGAGAATTCAAAAAGGCATTATTCAAAAATGCATCACTGTTTAATACTAACATCTGGGGTATCCTAACATTAAGCTAAAACTAGACTATATTCACATAGGGATCACTGTAAATGCATGAGCGTTTGTAATCTATGTTAAGTGTTGCACTATTGAAGCCTATTCCCACCACCCAAGGCAGAAAAAAGCAGCAATGCCTCAATTCTTAATTATCTCATCATTGTACCTTTTTTGGTCCAAAGACATTCGGATATTTAATCAAAAAGACTTTGCCATCTCTGGCATATTTTTGCAATAGAGTCACTTCTTAACTTCACAGAACAATACACAGGAGGGAGCAGTGGCATCTCTGGCACAGAATCTACACACCATAAACGCCAAATGGGCATCAATTAATCTACACACACACACATACTGTGATGGCCACAGGTCTGAGACCGCAAGAGAAAATGCTAGATTGGATCGTTGTGGATTTGTATAGCAGCATGAGAATGACCCAAAAACACACCTCAAAGGTTTAGGACAACTACCTACAGACAAAATCAGACAAATGAGTGCCGACTGTCAAGGTATGTACTTCACAGCCACCTCACCTAAACTCCATTGAGCACTTCAAATATACTCAATAGATAAAGCTGAATACCAAGCGTTCAGAAACAATGATATGCTGTTTGGAATATTCTGAAAACATGCTAGTATAACATGGATGAACAGATTTTGCACAACGTCACGAAAAACAAGCCAGCTCCACTAGACGCTATCATTGCAGCAAAAGGGTGTAAACTGGGTAATAGCCAAGTTGAAAAAGCTGCCTGGGCTGATGAATCTCGATTTCGGGTGGACTGGTCACACTTTTTTTTGTAAACAACACTAGAGCATGAATCAATCCTACCTCGTGTTAACAGCGCAGGTTGGTGGTGGATGTGAAATAATAGGGGGGATATTTTCTTGGCACAATTACGGCCCCTTAATACCAACAGAGCATCCCCATAGCCAAACCGAGTATTGTTGCTGACCATGTCCATCCCACTATGACCAGAGTGTCTTATACGCACCAGTCGCAAAGCTCAGGTCAACTCAAACTGGTTTCTTGAACGTGACAATGAGTTCACTGTACTCAAACACCTCCACGGTCACCAGATCTCAACATAACAGAGCACCTTTGGGATGTGGTGGAACTGGTGATTCACATAATGGATATCCAGTCAACAACTGTGTGATGATTTCATGTCAATGTGGACCTAAAATGTTTTCAGCACCTTCCTTAATCGATGTCATGATATTGATTATATCTATAGATATAATGCCTTGTCATTCATACATTTTATGTAGTAATACAGTTAAAATCATATTTTGTGAACGTATGAACCAGTCAAAATGTTCTGTGCATTTAAATAATATGCTTAATCTTCAAAATATATAAACACATAGATGAACCAGTGATAATTACCAGTGCATGTTGTACAGCACTCTGTCATGCAATATGCAACAGCGTGAGCGATAGTAAAAAAAAAAAAGTGCAATTAATAAACCCATTTACAGACATTATATTGTTTTACCAGCGTGTCAGGAGTCTAGCGTGCATACCTGGAGTTCGCACCATGCCACTTCCACCCAGGTTTCCGTGTCTAAACCTTTGTAGACGGTCTTAAACGAGCCTCTGCCAAGCTCGATGTCAAACTTGAGAAAGCGGCCACTGGGAGAAGTGGCGACGGCCTTCATCTCGGCCTCCTCTTCATTCTCCTCACTGGCTGTCTTTAATGTACTTTTGCCACAGTCCGTATTACAACCGCTCTTGTCTTTGTCGTCGCCGCTCGTGCTTTCCGTGGCGACGCTGTCCTTTTGCTCAGCCTGGCTCTCTGCGCTTAAGCCTTCTCTTAAGTCAGAGCGGGCGGCCCTAGTCCGGTCCACTATCGTCCGCAGGCAAATGTTGGGTACTTCATTCTGGACGCCACACTCTGGTGCATCGTGAGACTGTTCATCGTTGTCTGCGAACCATAAACTCCTGCGGATGAAGCGCTGACGGACGACGCGTCGGTAGCTCGATTGTGCCGGATAAGCACTTGGGTCGCTGCCGCCGCGTACCGCATCATCACCGTCCATCTTACTGACGTTCCCCTCGCTGACAGTCTCGTAAATGTTACCTCTTAGCTCGGACGAATTAGAGACAGAAGGATATCTGGGAGCTGACAAACAGGTACCGGGCTTGGCGCTGTCACGGGAATCCATGGCTGCGGAGTTCATTCAGAACACGTTCCTTTTAAAAACGCTCGTGCCGTTTCCAGTTCACGTGGAGCGGTTGCGTTACGGCCGTGAAGCCGCAGCGGCCGAGGGCATGGAGCGTGTGCGCACTGGCGCGCCTGAGCATGGGACGATTTCACACTCTAGCGTCCACCAGCAAGCAACAGTGTTTAGAATACAGATACCAAACACGTAGAAAACACGTGGAAAATACGGTTATTCGTGCAGCCGGGGTGCTTCCCTTTCGTGCTGCGTACACAAAATGACGCGCAGCTAGCTGGCTTTAGGCAGGTGCACACATGCACGCGCACAACATACCGGCAACACAAACTCTTCCAGCTTCCACGCTAAAACCGAGCTTTGTTTGGATTAATTAAGTCCAACCCGACGACTCGAGATGCATGCATTGTAATGTAATCAGCTAGCTCGCCACTAATATGCAGAGAGCCTTGTCCAAAAAGGAGTCACCGCCAATCAAGCACTCCGCGTTTTCCTGACTACTGCGAGGTGCGACCGGTGGAAAAAAAACATTTCGGAATCCGACTTTGAAAATGTTCTTCCAAAATTGCAATCGTTTTAATCGTTCTTTTAAATTAAAGGCGCAAAAACCACTCACGCTCCCCGAGTGTCACGCTGCCCCTACATATGCTACACGACAACGGCCTCTCCTCTCCTGCAGGTTTGGGAGCTACATCGCATCCACGCCCATGCTAATGACGTGACCTAAGCATCCAATAGAAAAGCACGTTCCTCCATAAGCTCGTGATAACGGAGGCGAGGAGGGTGAGGAGCAGTGAAACCTGTGGATGGAGTGCAGGCTGATGCGGATATTACAATAGGGATGGTCTTTTAGATTTGTACTGTACTTGGTTGCACCTTTGAAACCTGAAAACAGTTTAGTGGGGCTAGGAGGTAACTGCCCCACACTAACTAATGACAAGCAATAACGTCTCTGTTTCCTCAATTTCTACATAGCATTTAGCACTTACCTTTAACAAGAGCGACTTACACATTTCTGTTGCGTATACACACACTGTATGGACAAAAATACTGGGACAAACTTCTTAATTACTTAATTCAAGTGTTAAATTCCGCACATAAAACAGGTGTGTGTGTGTACATACGTCTTCGGACGAACATTACATGTCTTGTCATGCACATTCCTGGTTTCTTGGAATTTGGCTATGAGGGATGCAACAGTGCTGTGTGAAATCAGTGGTATTTGTGTGTGTATATATATATATATATACACACACACACACACACACATCCAGGTAACCCATGTAATTAGGTCTCAGACACTAGGTCTTGCCACAAGAGAGCATAAAATTGCTTTCCCTGCTCCCCTATAAAACCCTCAGAATACATTTGCTTAGCTGACAGACTTTGAGAGGGGGTGCATCATTGGACTGACAGGATCAGTATCAGCATCATTACCTGCCATCTAGGAATTGCTGATGTGGTTGTTAGAAGGTGTTGGGTGCAGTGGTTTCACGCTAGGGGTGTGCCATATCATATTGTTTGCGATAATACCGGTATAATTTTTTAGACTATATAAAACATCGACATCGTGATATTCCGACGTATTTATGTAATGACGTAATGGATTTACACAGAGTATGGAGTACCTCCATTACGCGAGGCAGAGCATAGACAGAGCAACAGATATGGCAGAAAGTGGGTTGTGTGGAGGTGGAGACTGTCCCAAAAAGGGGAGTAACTTCGATGGTGCAGAGGTGGTTTTGGTACAAAATATCAGATGTACAACAAACTACAGTGATAGATTTTGTTGCAATTGCATGTTGTTGAAATACATTGCCAAATATATTTGCATATATGTACATATTATTATATGTGCAAGAGATCCTGAGGCCACGTGTCACCTCTCAGGAATTTTCAGCAGGATAATGCTTACCCACAGCATGGGCATCGCAGGAATTACTCAGCCAGAATGCAACCTGATAACCAGATTTATCTCTAGTCAAGCATTTATGGGCCAAGCCGGGATGCTAACATTCATAATCCTATGAGCAAATGTGTAACAGGACTTCATACAGAACCTGTATGCCTCCATGCCCATCTTGTATTCAAACAGGTAATACAGAAACTGGCTGTGATGCAGTGAGAATGCAAGAAAGCACTAGATCTGGTCTTGATAATATTAGTCCTCGTTGAGGGCCGAGCTGCCTGTGGGAAGAACCTACTCCTCATTATCTCTGTATTACCTTTTAGAGAGTGATAGCACTTCTGCCTTGAACTGGGGATTGTAATGCCACAGTTGCAACAAGTCATGTTTTAAAATGTGCTCCCTCCTAGATATTCTACAATCAGCTGTGAGTGTTATTATTGAAAAGTGTAAGCATTTAGGAACAGCAATAACCCAACCATGAAGTGACAGCCCCAGACCCATTACAGAGTGTGGTTGCCAAGTGCTGAGGTCCATAGTGAATAAAAGTCACCGACGCTCTGTTGGCTCAATAACAAGTTTCACACCTCCTCTGGTATTAGCATCAACAGAAAATGTGGAAGTTTCCATGGCCAAACAGCTGAAAGTAACTGCAAATAGCTAAGCACATATATAATAAGCATTGGATGGATTGGTGTAAAGCATATTGCTTGCACTGGACTCTGGAGCAATACACACATGTTCTATGGAGTGATGAATCATTCTGGTAGTCTGAAGGATGAGTCTGGGTTTGGCCAATGCCAGGAGAACGATATTTACCTGGAAAGTTTAGTGAAAGAGGAATAATGCTATGGCGTCGCTTTTTTAGGGGATGGCCTATGACAGGGGTACTCAAATATGTGTCTTACTCAAATGTGTTCCACTTACCAATTTTCCATAGAAAACAACAGAGCAAACCATGGACAAAAGCCAGATGGTTTTTCAGTGTCAACATTTTTTCTCTTTGTACCGAACAATTTTGAACATGCCATTTTATGTTCTGAATTGTAACATACTGGTGACAATTATTAAAACATTACTGGCAAGTACACCCACCAATACACAGTCTCACTGTTGTCTTAGTAATTCTGTTTGTCTTAGTGATTGGACCCCAGGAAATGAAAGCAGATTGTGCAAAGTTTTGACAGATAGCAAAAAAGTTTGGAAGTTTAAGAAACGTGATGTAAATTATCAGCTTGTTTTACATTTCTGATTTTAGTATAGCATTACTGTTATACTTTTCGGATTGACATAATTCTAAATGAATTTACTTTAAAGTTTAAAGTTTTTAAGACTAACTTTGTGTAAATCACTTACAGTGGGACTTTTTCGAATGGCATTGTCTTAACTCCATACAAAACACTGACTGCTGAGGCATTTCAATCCTGACCTTAGACTTTGCATGTGAGGACTTTGCATGTGTCTGTGCCCTGGGTTTACTCTGGGTTCCTCCCGCATTCTAAATATATGTATTAGGTTAATTAGTTGTTCTAAATTGCCAACGTGTGAGTGTGTCCTACTGGTATCGTTATATCCTTGGTCCTGTTGTGAATAGCTATGATGCAGATGATGCAGAAAAGACGTGAAATCAAGCACATGCACCAATCAACCTTCAATCAAGAGGGTTGCCAGCCCCTGCTCTTTTACCCCTGCTTCTGGTGGGTAGCTCACACGTGACTTATGAAGCAAACAGTGCACATCTTCAATGAAAATCAAATCGTTCAAATCTTTAAGTTTCACTTACAGCTGCACTGTTTTCAAAATGTGTTTTCATTGTGGCAGAATTCAGCACCAAAACAACAATATCATGTGCTACATTTGTTCGGATCCCAGTTGCTTCCTCATAAATGGGCACTCTCTTCATTCCTCCTATAAATGTATCATCTAACACCTCAATGAGATGTTATCAGCTAACATTATCTTGTCTGTTAAATTTCACTCTGTTATTTATGTTTATGTATAGTAATCCACAATATGTTAAGAATTATTAACTGTACGCCAGCCCTGAACCCTTATTGACGATTCTGATCATTTCTATTTTTTCAGGTATTCATTTTGTTTAATTTTTTTATTTTTTGTGGCTGTCTGTTTGTGTGTGACATTTGATACTTAGTGGTTAAGGTGCTGAACTATGGTATTGCACTACGGGCCAGGAGGTCTAGTGTTCAAATCCCACCTGTTGTAAGTCGCTCTGGTTAATGGCGTCTGCTAAATTTGTGTGGCGTCGTAACAGTGCGCTATTAGAGCATTCCTTGAGTTACCACAAGGTGGAGTGTGTGTGCCATGCAGGGTAAACTTGATAAGTGACCATCCAGTGGTGGTGCTTGAAAGTTTGTAAACCCTTGAGAATTTTCTCTATTTCTGACTGTATATGACCTAAAATATCATACAATGTTAACACGTCCTAAAATAAGACAAAAGAAAACAAATTATAAAATATTATCCTATTATTTGTTTAGGGAAATGATCAAATAATCCATATATGTGAGGCACCCTGCTATTATTAAAGAACAGGGATCTATTAACGTCTGATCTGCATTATACATGTTTGTGGAACTGTATCGTGTCATGCACCTAGTTTTCTAAGGACATCAGAAAGAGCTGTTGATGCTCAGCACTCTACAAATTGTCTACAAATTCTACAAAAGGTCTACTGAGTTGTCCAAGATTGAAAATGGAAGAATGTTCTGCTGGCCTTGTCAGAAAAAATAACAGCCATCAGTCCATACAGAAAGGTACCTCCATGACCAAAATTTCAGTAGATAGCAGTCTGGCTAGGCAGATGCATTTGACACCACTAACACTTCAAACTGTCAGAGGACACACAGGACACCACCACCGCACGCCAAACTGGAAATAAGCCGGAACCTGGTGCATACAAACAGCACAACAAGGGCCTTGACAGAATGTATGCAAACACTTCATCATGGTAAGGACACAAATATAACAGATTTGAAATGAAAACAACAACATCCTAGCAACTGGTTCTCATAACACAGCTTAGATACTGTCAGCAGAAGTAGTGCCACTGCTCCAATTAACCTTTGAATTCTTTTTTTTTTTTTAAAGAGAGCAACCATGGAGATGGAACCAAGGATTGTGCGGTTGCAGGGGTGAGGCAGATAAATCATATTAAGCCTGACCACTGAGCTGCAACCTGACCAGCTGTGAAAACCTTGATATTACTAAAGGTGTAAGTTATTTTTGTTACACCCCCCAGCTGAATCGAAAGCAAACATCTACAGAACCGATTGATAATTCCAATGGAAAATGTCACAATGAGTGTTGCCACCACCCCAAAGAAACTATGGATACTATGGCTGGGACTTCGAGCATGACAATTATCTGAAACACACAGTCAGGGCAACTAAGGAGTGGCTCCATAAGAAGCATTTCAAGATCCTGAAGTGGCCTAGCCAGTCTCCAGATCTGAACCAATTAGAAAATCTTCAGAGTGATCTGAAACTCAATGCTGCTCAGCAAAACCTCCAAAATCTGAAAGACTTGGAGAAGATGGAGGAGTGGGCCAAAATCCCTGCTGCTTTGTGTGCAAACTTGTTCAAGAACTACAGGAAAGTCTGACCTCTGTAATTGCACACAAAGGTTTATGTACCAAATATTACATTCTGTTTTTCTGTTGTATGCAATAAAAAGCAAATTAATCATTGAAAAATCATACATGTGATTTTCTGGATTTTTTTTGTAGATTTTGTCTCTCACAGCTGAAGTGCACCTACAATAAAATTTACAAACCTCTCCAATCTTTATAGTTGGGAATACTTGCAAAATTGCAGTGTATCAAGTACTTTTTCCCTACTGTAAAGATGCAGGGGAATGGACCCCAAACCACATACACGCAAACAGAGGCCCTAGAGGAGTCTGAAATTAAATTTTCCTTTACATATTAATATAATTTAAAGATCACAATAGCAATAGCTAGCTAATGTAAATGTAATGTTTTAGGTATATGAATCGGTTGATTGATGGATTGAACTGTGTGTCCTAGCCTACATATAGAGCTTGAGAACAGGCACTCTCACCACTTGCACAAAATGGTTTAATCTGCCCTAACCGGTCTTCTCTAACAGTCTGCATTCTATCTGTGCTATGGACAATGATGCCCAAGAAAGCTAAATCCAGTTTTCAGAAAAGAAAAAGAAAGAGACAACAAGAGAAAGAAATGAATAACTTCTAACAAACCTCTTTCTCAAGAAAGGAAAGCCCAAATGTGAAAGCAAATAGTCAACATTAAATAAACTCCTGTGGTTATAAATTGCTTTAATACCACCATGAATGTCAGTGCCAAAACTCCATAACACAAAATCAGAAATAACATGATGCCTTATCTGAAAAAAATGAGGTAAACTCTAAATAAATTTGTTTGCATAGTCTACCACACCATTGCAATAGCATACTAATTAGAAAACTTTATTAGTATTTATTATTGGGCCATAATATAATAATGCACGCATTGATCGTGGAAGCGAAAGCAAATGTGTACTGACTTACTCAATAGTGCCATTGCTGAGTGCTATGATTACAATGGTACTACACTTTCAGCACACTGTTATACCACAGAGGAAACTGCTTGTTTTCTGAACATTATGGAACAGCTACAGATACCCAAATCAAAATGTATAATCATAAGAACAAATAATGCACACAGATATGGCAATTGTTTAAATGAACCAGGCTAACAAAAAAACTGAAGATGCTGTGGTTTGTACAGTACCCTGGACCTTAAAAAGGCAAAGTGTGCACTCTACCATAGAGAAATATTCACCTCAGTGCAGACTGATGTGAAACTTGTAAGTGAAAGCAAAGGTCTGTTAAGATGTTCAACCCAGGAAAAATGTACTGTAAGATGTTCATAGTAAAACTGCAAATTAATTGACAGTTTTAATGTGAACTTTCACAGTTTGACTACAAAGTTCACAGTTCTACTATGATTTTTCTGTGGTAATTTGGCCACATCATGGTTCCACTGTCAAATTTCATAGTATGACTGTAAACTTGGTTGACCATGAATTGACCATAAATTATTTCACAGTTCGACTGTATATTGACTGAATACCATATCGATGGTAATTTGGCCACTTCACGGTTCTACAGTGAGATTTCACAGAGCATTTTTCCCGGGAAGATAGATTTTGAAAGGAGGTTGCACTGGCCTGCACTCTGCAGGTTGCGCTCTGGTCAATAAACATTTCCATTGTGACAGTAAAGCATTTAATGTTGACATTCCTTTTCACCACACACGTCCTATTCTTTGTGCAACTCTCCACACATTTTCTGTTGGGGACAGGTCGGGACTAAAGGCAAGCCTTTGTAATAGGGCATGGTCTTGTTGAAAAATACATTCTCTGTGTATTTTTCTGCATGAATGCTGTCATCACAGAAGTGTAAATGACCTTTGCAAAAATAACTGACAGAACCCTGTGCCATGACAGTCCCTGACTTTTAGACTTGTTGCTGATAACAGTCTAGATGGTCCTTTTAGTCTTTGGTCCGGAAGACATGGCATCCATATTTTCCATCTGACCACAAATAACATTTCAGAGAAACTGATGCCACTTCTGGACATGGTTAACATGAAGCTTCTTTTTTTGAACAGTAAAGCTTTAAGTGACATTTGTGAATGTAGCTCTGTATTGTAGTGCTTGACAAAGGTTTTTCAAAGTAATCCCTTGCACATGTGGTTCTATCAGCTATTGTTGAATGATGGTTTTTGATGCAGAGCCGTCTGAAGGATCGGAAATCACAAGCCATTAGCTTAAGCTTGCACCCTTTGCCTTTACACACTGAAATTTCTTCAGATTTCTTGGATTGTTGAATTAGGTTACGCACTGTAGAGAGCGAAATATGCAAATGTATTCCAATATTTATATTTTGAGGTACATTGTTTTTCAACATTTCAAACACATTTGTTGACAAACTGGAAACCCTATGGCCATCTTAGCTCATCAAAGACTCAGCCTTTCTTTGATGCTGCTTTTGTACCAAATCATGAATACATCACTTGTTGACATCACCTGTGTCAAATCACATCATTATATAGCTTTTTGTAATTCTTTGCTAGCTTTAAACTGTCCCTGTCCCAACTTTTTTTTGGAATGTGTTGCATGCCTGAAATACAGAAAATAATGTTTATTAACATATGAAATTACGTTGACCATCCATGCCTTCACATCTCTTTTCATCATCTGCCTAAAATGCAGCCCCCACAGATTTGAATAAATTTGCAGAGATTATAAATAACATATCATACCACAAATAGCATAAAGTGTTATTTTTTGTTATGGCCTGCTGTCTTTTGCCTGTTTTATGTGGAAAGTGGTCAGTGAGACATGTTTATTGTTCTGAGTCATGTATTAAAAGTATATAGTGTATATAAATATAGTATACAGTTTATACTGTAAAATTTGCCATCAGACTTCCACAAATTTCCCCAAATATGTCTTCACACTAGACTCTTGGATTCCAATTTCCCTATTTGGTTTCACATTTCAGATTTAAATTAATCTGTGAATTATCATTTGTACTGCTACCCTGACTATGTCAAGTTGGGTGCACACAAACACAAAACAGCCAGAATCTTAACATAATGTATGGAAACAGTTCATCATGGGAAGAAAGCAAAGGCTAAGAGTTGGTTTACAGATGTTGTAGACATCTTGACTAATCATAGGTGTTGTCCTGTTGGATTTAGATCACAGCTACTGTTCAGGGTAAAGCAAGTAGGATTAACAGTGGGAAGTATTCAGACCCCTTTCAATTTTACATCTCTGAACTCCAGAGATGCAGTAGGGAGAAAGTTCCACTAAGCCAACTATCACTGCAGCCCTCCACCAGTCGGGGCTTTATGGCAGAGTGGCCCAACGGAGCTGAAAGCCAAAAAACACATGAAAGGCTCCCAGGCAATGAGAAATGCGATTCTCTGGTTTGACGAGAAGAAGATTGAACGTTTTGATGTTAATTCTAAAAGGTATGTATAGAGAAAACCAGGCACTGTTCACGTTCTAACAAGACAATGACCTTAAGCACACAGCTAAAATAACAAAGGAGTGGCTTCAGAACAACTCTGGGACCATTCTTGACTGGCCCAGCCAGAGCCTAAACTCAATTGAGCATCTCTGGAGAGACCTGAAAATTCCTGTCCATACAACCTGATGGAAATGGAGAGGAGCTGCAAGGAAGAATGGCAGGGAATCCCCAAATCAAGGTGTGAAAAACTTGCATCGTTCTCAAAAAGACTCATGGCTGTACTAGCACAAAAGGGGGCTTCTACTAAATACTGATCAAAATATTTCAGTTTTTCTTTTTTAAGAAATTTGCAAAATGTGTGTGTGTGTGTGTACGTTTGATATCTGTGACTTCACATTCTATTTAGGCACTTGTTTCGGACTTGTGATGGGCTGTCTCAGGTGCTTTAAGATACAAAAAAAATAGACAGAACACAGAACAGGACATGTTTTATATCAAATATTAGAAACTGTTTAAGATTTTGTCTTTGTAATAAGAAGACTATACAAGTAAATGTCCCTGTTTCCAGCCGTACCCACAAAAGTTACATATTCTTAAAAAGTTTATTTTAGCAATGAGCCGTGATGGGAAAACTGTGACACAGGTCCCAGAAGTGAATTGTCCTAGTTCTTAGTAATTTTGGAACCAGTGATTTAGTATTAGGGCTATTAAAGCCTTTATGTTTTGCATCTTTGGGTCTGACCCATTATTTATCTGGCGTATATAGATGAACCATGCAAGGGATGGAAAAACAAGCCGGTGACTGAAATCTGACATTTTTAAGAGTGATCAGCTGTTAACCTGGGATTGGTCGATCATTCTCATATTACTGATTCTGTGCAGGTTACAACTACATTTACACAACAATACAGCCAAATACAGCCACATATAAACAGCACAGTGTTTCTACTTTAATTCAGAATTCTGTTCATGTGTGTACAGGTTTAAACACAGCTCAGACACTCGGCGGGTTGATAATGCGGCCAGTGCTGACACATTTTGATTTTGAGGATGTATTAGATTTCTGTTGTGTTCCAAACGCTACTTAGTACACTAAATATTTCCTCTAAATTTGTTTTAAACACAGCCATGTCTTCAGCTCTTCTGGGTATGCTGCTTGCAAAACATGCATATCGAAAATAAGTGGAAGAAGCTAAAGCTAGCGAGAGCACAGAGCCAAGCACAAGCCAGCAGCCCCTGCCACATCTTTCTTTAGCAATGAGGAAGTATACATTTAAAGTTGAAAACAATGTTTCTGTATACTGTAATTTTATGGACAGAAAGAAAATCGGAATTGGCAACCTCTTGCCAGTCATAACAGCTCAAAGCAACACCATGTAAAACAAGCCCCTACCAGCTAGAAAAGGGGCCTGAACCATAGTGACTAAGTTGGTAGACCAGTGGTACGATTCTTACCCGTGCCTGGCTGAGCTGCTTTGCGCTCATCACTGAAGAACGGTTGTGGAAACATAATGGTTTAATTGCTGCTTTTTGGTTGGTAATGGTTTCATTAATGTTAGCTTAAGCAGGACATAATACATTACACTGGGAAACAGAAAAACAAACAACTAACAAAAGAAAGATTAACAGTGGTAGATTTGAGTTGGTTTCCCCGAGGTGGTATGTTATAATGTTCCTTTATGATTAACTGTCAGATTGTCGCAGATAGTCAAACCTGTGGTATACAAATAAGTCTCCTGAATGATCACATAGCACTGTGCTAGTGTCTATCTTCGTACTCAGGTGTCAAGAATATTTCATGTAGGCAAATCGTTATGTTTGTTATTTGTCACCGCATGCAAGGGTGCGGCAAACATTTAGGGATGTGCATTAAAAATCATCAAGTTTCATGAACAGCAGTGATATGGTTTGCAAGTTAACACAATGGTTCAAGTAAGAAAACACACACACACACGCACACACACAAAGTACACACAAAGTACACAAAAGGACACACATAGTTCGTTTGCAAACCAACACCTCTGCAAACACTGTTTTACCTATTCAAATCCGTACAGTGATGATTTGTAACAATAACTCGTTCATGTTGAATTTAGTGCAATTTAGAGCTCGTTATAAATAAAAAGAATAAATAATTATGTCATTTCAAACAGCAGATCCTCATTTGGTACAAAAGCAGAATCCAGGAAAGGCTAATTCTTTAATGATTTAATTAAAGCTGGCCAGAGGAACTCCCAACAAATGTGTGAGATTATTATTAAAGGACATTATTATTGAAATGTTCAAACACAGTGTACCTGAAAGAAAGATTTGCATATTTCCTCATCTACAGTAAATAATATTTCAGGACTTTCAGGAGGAATTCCAGTGCATAAAGGCCAAGGTCGCAAGCTTAAGCAGAACACCCATGATTTCCTGTCCATCAGACAGCACTGCATCAAAAACCGCCATTCCACAACAGCTAACCTTGGAATATCTATGTCAATCACTATAGTGCAGAGTTACATTTACAAATGGTGCCTAAAGCTTTACTGTGCAAAAAAGAAACCTAAAAAAAAAGAATCCTAATGTTAACCATGCCCGGAAGCAGCATTGATTTTTCTGGGCTCAGTGGCATCTAGGATAGACCATCACACTGTGGAAACGTGTATTGTGGTCAGAGGAATCAGTATTCCAGGTTGGAAAAAATAGATGCACAAACATACTGGGGCACTTTAGAGATGCCAGTTGACCTAGCCCATGTCTTTAGAATGTGAAAAAGGAAGCCCACACAGGCATGGGAAAAAAACATGAGTCAGGTCAGGACTCAAAATTGGTATCTGGAGTCTCTGGAGCTATGAAAGTACAGGACTAACCACTGCACTGTGCAATAGCTTCAGTATTCTGTAAATCTCCAAATACATTTAGAATAATGTTGTAAAAGGTAGGGCCAGCTGCCAACCAACCCCGTGCATCCCAAACAAATACTGTTTAATTAAAACGTTAACATGAAATGTCACTACATTTAATACAAAAAATACAATATCAGCTAAATCCTAACAGAAACCATTTTGTTGATACTTGTAATATACCCTGCTCACAACAATTAGGGGATATTAAAAAAAATATCGCTTAAGTTTTGTGAGCAGTATGTTGGCACATTTTAAAAAGCGGAGCCGCTCTTGGTTTAAGCCCTCAGTATAAAATCTTACCTGCTGCAGGCTCCGCCCACTTTTCCAGTCCAGTACTGCTACAGAAACAGAAGTACACGTTCTACCGCCGCCCGTGCAGCTGATTTTCACTTCTTATTTTGTAGTGTGATAAAGATAAAGAACTACGCATTTTAAGACATGTAAGTGTATTTTAGTGTCATTTACTAAGTCCTAATGTTGTGGACGTTTTAAGACGTTAAGACGTAAATAACACGTCTTTTTTTTATTACTTTCGTTTGGTGTTTGTACTCTGAACTCTGTTATAAGCGCAGGGTTTTATAAACCTTGATAAAGACTAAATGTATTTTATTTTCACACTTATTTCTTTTCTCCTTCTCTTTTAGATGATTCGTGGGAAATTGGACTGTGAAATTATTACTAGAAAAGGGTGAATGGTTAATAACCGAATCAGATTTATTGTACGTAAGTTGCTTTTTGTCACGATGACATTGAGACATTAGTATGAGCCAGTACACAGATCTCAGGTCAGTTTATTGTAAATGTTTCTAGTTAGAGAATATATAGCGGAAATTGTGATTGGATTTGGAGGGTTTGTTGTGGATTATTGGGATTGGACAAGTTGCTGTGCAATGTTAGTGTTTAATAGTTTATTAATAAAATAGTTTATTAATAATTGCAATATTGGAGGGATGTAATTTATTGGGGAATGTTGGAATTGGAAAACCTATGTTGGAACGAGGCATTTCTAGACTGCTTGTTTTACTGGGGCACACACAGGTAGTCTTCTAGTCAAGACCTCTAGGTCAGGAAACGGGGGTGGAATGAATAAATTAATTGAACTTGATACATTAAACAATAATTATCATTCATTATAGTGTGCTCTGTGGTAACCTAGTGGTTAAGGTACTAGACTGTGGACCTGATTAGTCCAGGGTTTAAATCCCAAGCTGCCACAGTTGGGTTCTTAAGCGAGGCCCATTGCTTGGATTGTAAATTGTAACTCACTCTGCTAAATGCAGTAAATGTAAATTCTACATCATATATTAATTAATTATATTAAACTGCATTTTATCATATTGGTGTTTAATATATTATAAATAAAGTAATGAACATAATATATAAATATATAATATATAACTTACAATTATTATGAATTATTATGATATTATGGTTTTAAGTGATGACTTTGTTTCCCTTCTTCTCTCAAACTTAACCAGAAGTCATCACCACATAAAATCAACTGAATATAGCAACAGCAATTCTGTCCATTGTTATTATTACATGTGAAAACATGGCAACATTTAAATCTGCCCTCAAACAGTAACTAAACTATACAGAGTAAAGCGAGTGGGCGGTGAAGCACACGTGCACTCTTCAAATCTAAATAGCAAAAATAAAACATGTTCATCGGTTGGATACTGAAGAAGAAAAGCAGTCATTTGTCCCTGTTAGCCAAAAAGAGAGGACTGATTTGTTCAGTTTGAATTGATTGTTAATATTCAATAATTAATTACTTCATTACTTTAGACAGAAGCATTGGTCCACCTTAGCCTAAGACTTAGACTGGGACTAGTAAATGGACTAGTTACTGTGAAATATTGGGGTTGGAGAATTTAATTTAATTGTTGTGCTCAAGCAACCCTAAATTTAGTAGTAACAGCCCTGAAAATAAGAGTAAAAAACTAAATTTTTGTTGGCATTTTTTAAATCTTAAAACGGAACTTTGTAGAACGTATAAGGTTTTAATGTAATATTTTTACAACGAAAGTACAGCAGTCCTCTCATGCCACTCAAATGGGACGATGAAGCTGTGCAGTAACTATGCTAAGCGACTGCACACACATCTGGGTGCTAGTGCAAGCTAGCTAATCTTGTAAGTTGGTAATCAACCACTGTACACTGTTTGAATTTGAGTAAGAGAAACTAGCTGTGTTGATATTATAGCGAAGTATTATAGAAGACAGTATGATGGAATAGATGATTCCCTCTCCTAACTCCTAACTTGCCCTGTGTGTGTACCCTGTACTGTGTTACATTGTGGCCATCGAGTATTTCCACAGTAATATAACATTTTTTACATTTTGACATTTTTTTAATATCTCGGGGACATCTTGTTGGAGCCCATGAGGAAAAGGCTTTTTCACAAGCAGAAACAGCAACTTTCTTTTAAGAAACCAAAAGTAAAAAATAGCTTCAAAAGTGCAAGGTTGTAGGGTGTAGGTGTGGCATTAATTAGCTACAGTAATCATTATAGGTGTGTTTAGCACCTTTTTAAAATCTCAACACCACAAATAATATTTATTTTATATTATATTATTTTATAGAAGTAAAAGGTTTTTTTTAGTATATGGTATAAATGTACTGCTTACAAAAATTAGAGGATACTTCAAAATGAAATATAATTAAATGTCCCTTTATTTTTGTGTGAAGTGTATAACATTTTAACAACAAATATAGTCCATTGTCTTGCATATGTTATGATCTACTTTCACCCTCTTGGTTACAGTCTTTTCTAACCAAAAAGTCACATGTGGGAATTATTTTTAAAAAAATTTCCCAGGTTTTATAAGGTGAAAGCTCTAAAGCTGTGATCATAAAATCCACTCCTGGTAATCTTTGTCAGTGAAAAGTCCCCACAAACTTATGTGTGCGTGCGCGTGTGTGCGTGTGTGAGAGAGTCTGAGAGAGAGAGCAAGACCCAGGTGAGAATGTTGACAGTTAACGTTAGTCAGGACCACATAGTTGTAGTGCCCTTAGGCAGGCTCATTATCTTTTATTTTTTTTTTTTAAACTATTTTATTTGGACTTCACAGGCTCAGAATGTACTGTAGGAAGGTTTCTCAGATGTGTTTGGTGTTTTTTGAAATGTACAGTTTTTCTGGTTAAAAAGAAACAACGCTAGGAATTATACTATTTGTTATTTACTAAAACAGTTCAAATTCATCTTGATTAGAACCACTTTTTAGAAAACCGAATTAATGAAATGTTAACTAGAAACTGAAGTAAATTGTACAAAAGCATGTATCAGTTGTTTTTATTACAATTGTGTCAGGGTATACATATATATTTGGCTACTATGCTTGGCTATTAGACATTTTTAGTAATGTATTGCAATCTAACAGAACCTGCTTTCTAAACCTTCTTACTCAATCCCCTACCCATCCAAACCCCACCCCCACCCCTCCCCCAGCCCTTACTCAGGTGTCAGGTGAATGTTACGGCGTTGAATATGATGTCGGTGTGCAGGATAGTGCTGCTGAGGTGCTTTGGGAGGGGAGTTGGGAACGTTAGGCTGCGTTGAGGCGGTGTACAGCTGCACCTGGGTCCAGATGATTTCTGTGATCACTGCTCTGTCATTCGGATACAGTCATGTGGCTCGTTACGGTGTTTCTAACACTGCTGGTCTCAGGAATACTCGTCAGCTCGGAAACACTGAAGATCACTGAGGTCAAACAGGATCTGGTGCTCACCTGCAGCCAGGTAATGCAGTTTTCATTCAGTGATCCCAAGCACATTATAAGTGTTTTTGTATTTGTTCTTTGGTATTAGAAACATACTTTGGAAAGATAATTTAGTAATTTACATGTAGTGCTTCTAGTTCTGGTACTACTTATAGCCTAATAGGAATAGGTTTATACATATGGTGGATAATATTGTTTATAAGAAGAATAGCTGGAATTAAAAATATTGATTTATGGATAGGTATTTGGAGTGGTTCATGTTTAATACTTAAGTTTAAGATATCAGTATTTGGAAAAAATATTT